>JAMKCH010009251.1:0-114548 GCA_023653785.1 Ophioderma brevispina
ATTTATTTATATTGCTAATTCCTAGTACTATTTTCTAGAAATTACCAAACTTTTGATAAAATTGATAAAAATCATGGGACTCCAAGATTGCAAGAACGTCGATCGACAATAACGCAACTCTGTAGTTATACGAGATGTTTCTGCCATGTGAAATGATTAAACAATTCTTCGAATTATATTAATAGATATAATAGATTAAGAGAATCTGTGAAGACATTCATGTTGAGAACGAATCACCCATATCAACAGCAAATGTTTCTGTGGATGCATGTGTAGAGCCCAGAAAATCTATCAGATGTGCGCAGAAAGAACATCTAAATGCAGACAACAAACACCCCTACCTTTGATAATGTGTAGGATTTTTAACGGCCCACATAGACCCTCATAAAATATCTATTTTATCGTTATTTATACTATTTAGATGATTTTATCTTGAACAAGAACGACAAGGTATATAACATCTACAAATATAATCCTAGCATGGCCTTGTTCCTTTATGCTGGAGTCCATCACCGTCTGGACTTTTGTGGACTTATTCAAATAGTGAAAAAGGCTTAATACCAAACCCGGGAAGGCCTTTTGGATGACATGTTTTGTAGTAAAATCATTTTAAAGAATACATTCGGGGCCATTTTCTCGTTACAGCCTTACAGGTCCCGTTTTTTTTGTTTGTTCTCGAGCCCACACTCCTATTGCGGTCAGGCGGGCGGTTTTCCCATTTCCCCGTTGAAATTTCACTGTTATGCCATATTGGCCAACAAGTTGTACAACGTCAGATCATCACTGCAATGCATCCCCGTATTCATATCTTCGTAAAAGTCACAAAAGATGCCTTCCTCTTGCCTTCAGTTTGGCATAGAATCTATCACCCACACCTTGTTCTAATATACACTTCTCATGTCCCAGAGACAATTTGCTATACGATTCGTTGGAGTATTGTCAAACTCCAATTCTGTCTATTTGTTGTTTGTTTGCTCGTATCCACAAGTTCATTGGTACTGGGCTTTGTGGTGTTGTCAGGATTATTCCGCTAGTTGCTGATCCGTGCCGCGTGTATCCATGATACGGACGCTCCTATCATGGCCCGCTATTTGAGGCTGGGGCGGATTGGGAACAGTCAGGGTGGTTACACCCTACTGCTTTTGACACTGACTGCGATTTAAATGTACAGTTGTGACTCTCTTACACGGGACCGACTGCTTAACGTCCCCTCCGAAGGACGGAAAGCTTTCATGATCCATTGCCCAATTCCAGTGAACCTGGCGGAGAGCGGATTCTTATTTAATCAATACTGGTATACAGATCAAATCGATTGATAGTACCCGAATAATCCCAGCAAGTGCCACGACCCCCCCGGGATTCTAACCCGGGATTTTGATGGTAAATTTGTCCCAGATGCAAGTACACCTATCCATCTAGGCCACGCTCTCATGTCCCTATTGAGTTGCACTGATCATTAAAGCAGATTCCAAATGACTGCTTGAGTGATCTTTGCTGAATAGAGGGAACGTGACGATGAATAAGTAGTTTGTTCTGGTTTAGAAAGCTCTGCACAATCGAAACGATTTTCTACAGCTTTAATAAGATTGTTGGGTTTTTAGTTATATCGACCGTTATGGAGCCATGTCACGTGGTTGTCATTTATGACAAGATTTTTGCAACGTATGCCTTGAGCAATTTAAGGCTTACCAGCAATAGTAATCTGACTTATCTTGTTCTTCCTGAACATGTGGACGTGAATGTACTTAAATTGTTCCTTTTCACATTTTTATTTTCTTTGTACTAATTGAATGCACGTTTTTTACTGAAATTTGCTCAAACCGTCTGGCATAGGGTTTGGGAAACGATGTAAGTACCCCAAGTCAATCTAGGTACTCGTGTGTTGTGTTTAGTACACAAAAGGACACTGTACTTGAATGTAGTGTTTTCAAACATTCCCGGGCATAGGGCTTGGACTGTCCTTGGCACAACTAAAGCCTGGAGACTCCTAGAGTATAGTCCATTCTCAAACAATTTTTTTTCTTTTAATCCAGAAAAAAAATCGAAAAAAATCGAATAAAAAATAAATTTTACAAAATCGAAATAAGAAAAATCAAATTAAACAAAAACTCAACAAGCAGAACAATTTCATCCAAAAATCTCCAGGAAAAAAATACAATTTTAAAAAAAAATAAAACTATTTTTTTGAAATCCATGTACAGTTTCGGGCCAACTGCGGATCCGGCAATGTTGCATTCAGGCAACATACAAAACAAGCATCTCTGCAGAATTCGAAACCTTAAACGATTTTATTGGATTGGGCCTTTTAATATTTTTAGGGGGAAGTCCATTTTTACCCATTACAATGATCTTATATCGCAAATTTCACCCACCAAAATTTTCACCTTGGGGTTGTGTTTAAATTGTAACTTCAATTTTTTTTCACTTGTTTACTTTTTTTGAAATTTTAGGTTCAAATCTGTTTTTATATCAAAAATATTTTTTTTTATTCGTAAAAAAGTTAACATTCTTTGACGAACATCTTTTTTACAATCACTTTCTATATCTTAAAATCCCTTATTAAATTAACTTACCAACTTTCAATTTACCCCGCTTGCAATGCATTGTGGGAACAACACTGCCGGTTCCGGCAACACATTGCCGGCCACGGAAACATTGCTGTATCCGGCAGTCGGTCCGACTGATGTACCGCAGCTTTTTGGAACCTCTTGGTCTTGTTCTGTGACTAGTCCTCTTTACATTGTTTTTTGCGGTTTCGTTTCCCTTTTATCTGTTTTGTTTTGTTATATTTTCATTTCCAACTTTGCAATTTGAAACTTATTGCTTGAAATCTAGGTTTCTTTATTGGTCAAGTGACAAATTGATCATATTCGAAAAGTGTTTCACTTAAATCATATCCAGTTGTTCATCAACACACTTCGATCAACAGTCCTATTAAATACACGGTCTATATATTACACACTGTCCAGTACACCCTAATACGTGCAATTATAATCTATATAGGTCATGTTCCAGACAGCAGAGGTGTACCCGTCTCCACTAAGAGTTGACTACTCAGCGGCGCACTCATTAGCCCCATCCTCCCTACTTCAGAAACAATGATTCACCCCTAAAGACATCTCTGTTATTGCCCAGAACGGTGTATACGTCAATTATTGACACCAATGCAAAAGAAAAATGCGCCTGTCTAGTCCATAAGTTTCGTGTGTTGAATATTTCAACGGTTAACACCTCTCGCCGTAATCACGGTAATAGAGATAGCAACAAAAAATAAGAGTATGTAAAAGAACTCGGCCACTGACCCTACTATCAGAAAAGAAGTTAACTAGGAGGCAGCTCAGCTTGAAACCAGTGCAACAATTTGACCGGGATGGAAAGCCAACTGGGGGTTTAGTAACGGGTTGATGGCTGCCTAAAATTATGTTTAGGTTTTGTTTGAAGGAAACATTAAGGTAGAACAGCACTAAAAAATCTTGTTTTTAATTTTTAGATTTCGAATTCTTATTATTATCTAGGATGAAAGTGTTTGACTTAAAAGAATTCAATGCATTCTAATTTGCATAAATTATACAAATTAGCTTTCCAATATGACCAAAATTTCCAAAATTCCAAATTTCTGAATATGTAAACTGTATTCATTCATATGGTGTGAATGGTGTGGTAAATTAGAAGTTGGCAACACCATTTCGTCTTGGTATTGCCGAATGGTAGTTGCCGTTTGGTGGATGACTTCATCTTAGATCTGATCAAGCTTGTATGCCCCTCGTCTTTGTTCATAGTGTGCTTCCCCCTGCTACGGATCCATATGGCTTCCTCCAACCATCTTATAGTTTTGTCTTGTTCCTGGTCAATGGTCTTGGCAGGGGGAAGCACACTTTGTGTGAGAACCTTCTATTTACTGATATCATTGCGGTTTTATATTTGTTTATACTCTGAAAGCTGTCTTGATTGACTCAGAGAAGAACCGCGCCGTTAGAATTAGCAAAACTGAACTAGAAGTCGTATCTTCTGCATGTGTCAAAGCCTTCAATCAATTCCACTGCAAGCTTTTTGAGGAGCAAATTTCGACAAAAAGCCACACAAAATATAGATTACTTGACAGCCACACGCTAAAATGAACTGAGGGAGCACCTAGACGAACATTTTGATCTAAAGTAACGTAGAAGATCCTTACAATAGAGAGCCAAGATACGAGGCAAGAAGCCTAAACTGCACAAACTGCACTGTTTATAAACCATGTCACCTCTAACGGCACGGGGCCCGAGAAAGAAAGACGATTGCCTGCCACAGCCAATGAAGCGTCTTTTAAAACTTGCGCTAAATACAAGGAAAGTCAGTTCCCTATACCCCCATTTCAAGGTCAGGTCACTTAGGCTTATTGCTGAAAATACATAATGCATGAGGCAAAACTAGAATTCCCGCGCAAACTCCGCTCAGCAGCACAATACTTTCTTCGTCAAAATCGATTATTATTATTAGGCAAGGAAAGTTCTCGTATTTCATTGATCAAAGAAATTATGACATCATAAACTGTCTATGAGTACTATTTTTTTTTAAAAATTAGCCTTTGGATACCTGAGAAATTTTGACGTTTTCCCTGTAAATATTTACAAATGATCCAATGTGTGATGCCATCAGGAATCAGCTTTGTTTTGTTCATCATATCCCAAACGATATTTTATGCGGCTGGGAAGCTTGAACATTTTAAGCCGAGCTGCGTGATTTTAAGAATTACCATAGAGTTTGATGCTGCCTAAGATCTATAAGGCCATGTGTGCCACATGCCTAGGGCATTGTGTTATTTAGCCTGCGGTTGATCAGACTTAGTACATTGCGTTTGCCATACATTTTCGTTCCCTAGAGTCTGAGAGCCCCCTGTGTCCACTAAACCGGGGCCCGGACCGGGGCACACAGTAAAACAATCTTCAAACCTCACCTCCTCCTTTCCTCAATTAAAGAAAATACATATTAGAATACACATAAACATGATAAAGGCGAGACGTGTGCTTGTACTTGGAATGTAGAATTCTTTTATGCATCTATCGATCGAACAAAAGAAGCTCACGTTTAGTGAGCCTAGTGTCATGATTTGAGCACCGACTTGAATGGTAAGATATTTTAAATGATCTTCACACAAATATAATTGATCAATATCCCTAACGTCCCTAGAGGAAATTTGACGATCAGCGCAAAAAAAGGAGGTAGCGTTATTTTTCTTATTAGATCTCGGGGCACCCCCCCCCCTCCAAAAAAAAGGCAGGGGTCCGCTCCGTGATTTTTTTTTCAAACGTGCATTTAAATGCAGTTAAGGACGTTAGGGATATGACAATATATTGTGGGGCTGGGATGATTGAACATTTATCGTACAGATGTGTAAAATTTGTCCATTTTTGCATGCCTATCTTGATATTTTCCCCAATATTTTTCTTAAAGTGAATCTCTATTATCTTATATATCTTGACAACAATCTCTGAGCTTTGTTGGGAAAGACACGGTAGTAATAATGATTCTAAATGTAGAAGCTACTTTCAGAAAATCATGGCAGTTTACAACTAGGTGTGCAGTAACGGTCGTTTGAGTACAAAATGAAAACGGTTTGGGTCATTTGAATAGGCCTGGGGAATTGACTGAATAGGCAATTGAATAGTGCAGTGGTCATACTGTGTAACATGGTCTATAGAGGATTATTCATTTCCCCGGCATGCATTATTATTATCCTCTAACTAAAGATGCTCGTTCCCGTAAGCTGACTAAGCTCGAAGATCTTGCGTTGTGACCCGACGTTGTGACCTTCAAATTGTGGACATGTTGCTCTTTTGAAAGTCAAAAACAGAGTTTAGTAGTCGTAATTAGGAAAGTTTTAATGCAAATTGCCAAGGGTGACGTCATATGTAATAATAGAGGTGTTGTACAAAATCGCAAACAAAGGCCATGAAAAGGACGAAGGGATGAAAGTGTGTGACTTGAAAAACCTCAATGCATCCTAATTTGCATAAATTTTGAAATTAACTTTCCAATATGACCCACGAGGAAGTGACTGAATAAGCAATTGAATAGTGCAGTGGACATACTATGTGACTGTGTGACATGGTCTATTGTGTCTATAAAGGATATCCATTACCCTCATGCATAGCCTCTAACCAATGAACTAAAGATGCTCGTTCCCGTGACCTCGAAGAAGGTGCGTTGTGACATGGGGATGTGACCTTCAACTGGTGGGCTATTTTAAAACATTTATTCATAGCATGTTGCTCTTTTGAAAGTCAAAAACAGAGTTTAGTAGTCGTAATTAGGATATGCGACTAATAGAACATACAAGACTTCTATACTCTTGGTATTTCCACTGTGGAGAAAGGAAACGTTTTTATGCATATGCAAATTGCCATGGGTGACGTCATATGCTATATAAAAGAGGTGTTGCCCAAAAAAAAAATTCGCGATTGGTGGCATTTTAACATCTCAGTATTTGCGTCATAACATCATACCTGAGTGAAGGCCTTTTTGGTACATATTACCCCTCTTTCGGATTATTTTTAATGGTCCATCTACGACAAATAAGACACCACTGTACTGAAATGTTTTGAAATACCACTACACTACACCCTAAAAATATTTTCAACAACGGGGTCATTTTGAGTCAACTATGCACCGACTAAAATGGGGTTAAAATGTTGACCACTTTTTTGGTCAAAAACGTTCAAAAAAAAAAAAAAAAAAAAGACTAATAGAACATACAAGACTTCTATACTCTTGGTATTTCCACTGTGGAGAAAGGAAACGTTTTTATGCATATGCAAATTGCCATGGGTGACGTCATATGCTATATAAAAGAGGTGTTGCCCAAATTCGCGAACAAAAGCTCACGTGTTTGGTCATTGCTCATATTACGCCCATTCATACAAAACTGAGATTCCTTTATGTAATATAGAGATTGCCTTGCATTTGCAACCGATTGAGTAAGATCGTTTGCATACTCGGAGCTTTCGAAGAACTAACCAAAAAGCAACTTTGTTGTTAGTTTGACAAGTTCAAACAGCCCCTACCTGCCTTTATTTTACAGTTGCTGGACAATGCTCATATTCACCCAACAAAGGAAATGATTTGTATATTTTGACATATCTCCATCCCATTAATCCTTGAATATATGTAATCAGAAAATTATGTTGTTTTCGAGAACATGATGCTATTGGCAATGGTCATCTGCAGCAGCCCTGGGGACCGTTCTCGCATATTGACACGCGTCATCTGCTTGTCAGTTATGGACTTTATTAAGACGATACCCAATGACCCCCTTTTTCAAAAGCTTTACACATGTCCCAATTTTCTTAAGGTCTCACTCAATGGCCCACTGTTTTCACAGTGATTTCGCACAAATCCTAATTTTTTGTGTACCCTAATCTGTGCACAATTTTATCCATTTGTAAATCATGTTCCCTCCTTACACCAATATACACTGTAATTTTAAGGAAACAATTCTGAGTCCTAAGATTATGCTGGCGTGAAGTGGGGGACGAGACTGTTGATCGGGGCATGCATCCACCTTTACACTTTTCATCTTCAGCATGTTTAGCAGAATCTGTGTCTCGGTGCCAATACTGCATGTACCGTTTCAACTTTCACTACTTGCGTGCCACTTTGATCAACATGGCAACTAAGCCTGCGAGAAAGCCACTTCTTTAAAACATGGTTTTTGAACATAGGGAGATTACTCAAAGTCGCATCTTAATTGCCTTTCTTTTAAAATATGTATATCTTTTTCTTTAAGCTTAACACAAATTGGCATTAAGATTCTAGATTGTAGATCTTATTGTAATAAAGAGTGAAATAGGTCAATACACAAGTTTTGTGTCAAGAATTTGTGTCAGAGAAAGAGTTGCTTGACATTACTTTCTTTCTTATTTTCAAATTTGAGCAATTGTGAAATTTGCTATAGAACAACTTATGTTCATATATTCAGTATTAAAACAAAATCAAAAATATCTCAACAGTTACGTAATTTTAGTTTATGTTTCTATTGCTATGAATCGCGATTGGTGGCATTTTAACATCTCAGTATTTGCGTCATAACATCATACCTGAGTGAAGGCCTTTGTTGGTACATATTACCCCTCTTTCGGTTTATTTTTAATGGTCCATCTACGACAAATAAGACACCACTGTACTGAAATGTTTTGAAATACCACTGCACTACACCCTAAAAATATTTTCAACAACGGGGTCATTTTGAGTCAACTATGCACCGACTAAAATGGGGTTAAAATGTTGACCACTTTTTTGGTCAAAAACGTTCGAAATGACCCTTTTTGTGGTCATAATTTTGACCCCATTTTTTAGTCGTTGCATAGTTGACTTGGCATTTTTAGTGAGTAAGAAAGTTTTGAAAGTCCTTTTGAAAATTCTATAGAATATCTTATTTGCATAGCAATATAGTGTTATTGTGTCATGTTTAGTTAGCGTTTTAATGCAACCAAAGAATGTTAGAACTATATATCTATACGAAAGTTCAAATCCTAAACATTGTATTTTCGCCACATTTATTTGCAATTTAACCGTTTTCTACTACTCTTAAGAGAATCAAGGGATCATGGCACCATGCTAACGTTGTGCAGTGCAGTGGATGCATATGTTATGTATACAGTTGTTCACTAGCCGTATCTTCTCGTTGAGTGAGGCTGTCTATCTGATTTTCTCATTCAAGTTGATTCAACATGTTCAAAAATAGCTTTTATTACAATTATATCCAAGTTTAAATTTCACGATCACCTGCGATCATTTTTTGCATCAAATTGACAACCATAAGCAAAACATTTTTCCTTGGTGCCAATATTTGATTTGCCTCTAAGATCGTATCACATCGTATGTGTTAATAAACGTATATGTTACTTGGGAGGAGGTAATTGTGTTGACACGTTTAGCAAAATTCAATAATCACCGGCTATATTTTCATCAGGCCCGGGCGTGTTTCGCGGGACACTGTGTTTTTAGGCAACCGACACCGTGTTCCCTACGCGGTAATTCCTGGGTAATCTCGCCTTGCAGGGGTCCGCCGGCTACTTGAAACGTACCGTATTACCTTGCAAAATTAAGATACATTATGCGTAGTTAAGAAACGAGGTTTGTGTGCCGACCCGCGTGCCATTGCATATTTCCTAATGAATATAGTTGTGTGTTTATGTAGTGCAAAGTACTTTTACCTTTTCTGACTTGTTTGGCATGAATTGACACGGCTAACTTAGGTAACTGACATTGCAGTCAGCAAATGGTAACATTTCACTTATTTGTTCCCAGATATCAGGTCGTTTGCGGGATCTTTTGGTACAAAAATGTTCAGAGACATAGTGTATTTTGTGGCATCTATTCAAGTCTAAACATATAAGGTAGTCTTAAACCAAATATATTAACATGTTTGGAAAGGCATTTTATAAGTTTGAAAAGATAGCAATGTCCAATGGTGTTAAAGTTTCTTTTTTATCGTACCATGTTGTATGCGTTTAAGACACTATCAGCGATCCGCCCGAAAGATTCAAAATATTTCGCATTTGCAGGAGTAACTTAAAAGTGAAGGATAAGTCTGTAATTATCATAAGTTATTTTTCCAACTGAAAAATTGACAGAAAGGGAAGAAAACAGCAGTGTTCAAAGTTATGAATCTTCATTTAATTACGTGTTGCAGTAAGTGTATATACGGACAGTAATGACTTAAATATCCGATTTTGTCCTTTAGGTTGCTTTTGGTCTTATCACGTGTAGGCCGGTATGTTGGGATACCTGCATTTGTTAAAGACACTATCAGTGATTTGAAAAATATTTTAAATTTGCAGGAATAGCTTCAAAGTGAAGGATGAGTCTGTAGAATTCTCATAAGTTAGCTTTTCCAGCTGTAGAATTGACAGAAAAGAAAAAAAAAAAAAAAAAAAAAAAAGTGAAGGATAAGTCTGTAATTATCATAAGTTATTTTTCCAACTGAAAAATTGACAGAAAGGGAAGAAAACAGCAGTGTTCAAAGTTATGAATCTTCATTTAATTACGTGTTGCAGTAAGTGTCTATACGGACAGTAATGACTTAAATATCCGATTTTGTCCTTTAGGTTGCTTTTGGTCTTATCACGTGTAGGCCGGTATGTTGGGATACCTGCATTTGTTAAGACATGCAAAAATCTGCTTTTTGATGATTTTTCCGATTTTCTGATTTAGCAAATCACTGATAGTGCCAACCACGAAAATATTTCGTGCCAACTTTAATACGTCATCACTAAGTGCTATATTTGGTGGTAAAACAGTGTATGTGCTTTTATATCGTCATAATTAACTCAGACCAGCGTGTCATACAATACCGTTTAATATTTAGTTGATGAGCATTGGAGTCCAGATAAGAAAGGGTTGTTTCTCTTTCTTTGTTTTGTTTTAATTTTTTTTATTTTGTAACTATAAATACTCAAACGATGCCCCAAACCGCCAGTCAATAATTTATGGATAAGTATTTTTGTAGTCTTTCGAACGATTTGGGTGTTCGCTTTCATTTTAAGTACGGAGTTCAAATCCTGGTTAACAGATTTAATCAGGCTGTGAATTAGCTGATCGACGCGCAATGTCTGATGCAATTAACATATGCACTTGTAAAACTACCAATTGTACATGTGTACCTACCTCTCTGGTACCACGAAGTGGCGACGCCGGGAACGTCACGGCAAAGGCGTTACAATGGGCTGAAAGACAACGGCCAGTGAAGATACCCAACACCAATGCTATACTGATATATGATGCGTTGAATATATTGCCGGTGGTATTAGCTTGTGATTATTTATGAAAATAATGTGTAACCATTGGCAAAGTTTGCAACAAAGCCTATTATTACATCCTTATTTGAATACTAGTAAGATCTATGTAATGTATATTTTATATTTTACAGTATACCAAAATACCGATAGCCTGATTAGGCATGGTAAAAGAAAGTTGCAGGTAGATCAACGAATTCGTAAGCGACCTGAAAAGCCTTCAGATTCTATGTGCTCTCCTCAATTCACTGGTAAATAAAAGTGTGCGTGTTCCTACATCTAGGAGCAGAGTGTAATCAGAAAGAGCTTTGAGGTGTTTGTCTTCGAAGCTGGCGGTCCTCTGTTCAAAATCTCATTGGGGCATACATCGCAACACGCACACATTTTATTATCACAAAAAAATCTCAAACATGTGTAGATGGCTATCTATCTAAGTCCAGCTGAAAAGAAAACTCTGCTCTCCATCGAATCTGAAAACTTTGGATGTCAAAAAACTGTTACGTACTATTCAACGTTCAGTTTGCCTTTTCTACTTCTAAAAATGTTATTAACAGTTGTATGAATATAATTAGGACACTTAATTTCACTCAGTAAAGTGAATAGTAAGATAAAAAGATACACAAGTTGTGTGAATCAAGTTATTCAGATTCGCTGGATGAGCAGCAACTCATCATTATGACAGTGGCCGCTTCGCATTAATATCCAAACATGCAGAGGTTTGAAAAAGGGGATTCTTTTACCACCTATACTTTTTATGTCTGATGCCACTACATATATATGAACCTTGTTTATGGCCAAGGGCGTTTACCCATTATGGTCACCGTACTTTCTGATAAATATTACTACAAATAAATATTAAATTCAAATTCGCCTGAAATTGCATGATTTTGGCCACTTTCTGCGTTTGTCACGGCGGGCCGGCTATGCATACAAGGCGTGTTTGTATATATACAGGGGTCACCTGACGCGTATTGACCAACGCGTACACCGCTTACATACGAAGGTAACACATGCAGCGATCTTTAACATAAATAATCTGTGCATATAGTGAATCTCTGTTGAAAGGTCTGACTCAGAGATTTTCAGGAAGTATAAAAAAAAACCTTTTTAATATATTAATTTAAAAATCGTCAACGGAACTAAAGGTAGTCACCTAGAATGCTCAATTCCACAAAGTTTGAGATGAATCGGATTTTTCGTTTTGATTTGCAGTAAACATCTATGTGTATATTACAGTGCACAGGAACTGGGTATAACAAAATCCGGATCCGGAATTTTTAAACAACGATGTGATTGTTCTATATGAAGGACTCGATTTGAGCTTAGTATTTCACACAGTGATTAGTATAGACAAGCATTATCCATGCAAAAATAACCACAATTTGTTTTGAAAATTGAGGGCGCCCTCATCGGGAAATCTCTTGAGTCGGCCTTTAATATTAGCAGGGTAATAAGAAGTAGCCTTAATAACTGATTCAGTGACTGATTTCCTTATTGAGACTTGAATCCTGGGAAAAATGAACCATGCAAACACCACGTCCTTCGGAGAAGACATCATGCAATCGGTCTTCAATCAATGTTTTTTGTGAGTCGTAATCGTGCATCCAGATTCTTGTCGAATTCAGTATGAGTTAGTTGAGACCCTCCTGTTGGACCAAAGGATACTCCCACCTTGCACGATGGTTGGCCTATCAGGACCTTTTCCTCTCATCGTAAATACAGTATAAGCATGATAAGAGGCCGCTAAATTGGGACAAGTCGGGTGCACCTAAAACGTCCCTGTTACGCTGCAAAAACGCGGTGTGAAATAGCAACACCAGGTCGGTGTTTGTTTTGTTAGCTTGTCAGTGTTAAGTTCTGTTTAAAGTTTAGGATTTTGTAAACACCGCGTGGTGTTGCTTGCAAAATTTTGGGTATGCATTTTGGTGGTCTGCTTATGTAATGCTAGAAGTGAGCAGCTAATATAGAAACAAACAATATTAAAAACAGCAATAAAATTTTACTAATGTTAGAGGTTACAGGTCGATTAACAGTTAACACCAAAACATTTGGTGTTAATTAACACAAAGAGTGTGGTCCTCCTGGGACACCAGGAGGGTGTTAATTAACCATTTGTGTCAATTTAACACCAGGAGGGTGTTAATTAACCATTTGTGTCAATTTAACACCAGGAGGGTGTTAAAATACTAATAACACGACATGTGGTGTAAGATTAACACCAAGAAGTGTTATGTCATATATTGTAACAACAAAATTAGTGTCAATATAACACAATTTGGTGCAAATTTAACACCAATAGGTGTGGTCCTCTCCAAACACCGGCTTGGTGTTAAAATCAACACCCTCGGTGTTAAATTTAACACCGACGGTGTTTTTGCAGTGTACGCAGTTGTCCCAATTAAGAGGAGCATTTAAAGACACTATCAGTGATTCACCCTAGAGTTAAATATTTGAAATTTACAGTAATAGTGTGTTTTCTTCAACTGAAAAAAAATTGACAGAAAAGGAAGATAACAGCAGTCTTCAAAGGTATGAATTTCCATTCATTTACGTGTTGTATAGTAAGTGACTGTATGGACAGCACTGACTAAAATATCCGATTTGTCCTTATTGGTCTTATCACTTGTAGGGTTTGTTAAGATACCTCTGCTTGTTCATTGTTTATGATTTTTTTCGATTTTCTGATTTAGCAAAAGAGCATGTCGATAACAGAGAGTCCCTATTAATATGATCCCGATTAAGCAGCAGTCCTAATTAAGAGGACCATTTAACACGGTACTATATCCCTTGTTCCCTAAATGCCATTTTTGACACTTTTCAAAAATCACGGAGCGGACCCCTGCCTTATGTTTACGGGGAAAGTGCTCCTAGATTGAAGACAAATAACGCTACCTCCCTTTTTTGCGGTGATCGTCAGGTTGGTAGTCATTTTCCATTATAGACGTTAGGGATAGGGCCCTATTTCCTGAAACAGCATATCAATTAGCAGAAAATTGCTATTACGAGGGCCCGATTAAGCAGTTATCCTAATTAGGAGGAGCATTTAACACAGTACTATCCCTTAAAAAATAATAATAATCATCATAATAATCATCATCGTAATAATAATAATAATCCTAACAGTGAAAAAAAGGGAAATATTAATCATTCATTAGTTGAGCTCTTTTTGGTATTTAACTTGAATTAATTGATATTCATATCCTTTGTTATTCCACCTCATTTGCATGAATTACTATTCATATCTTTTGACGGAATAAACCGCAAACAAAAGATGCCTTAAGGCGAAACAGAATTTCGCCTTTATTAGAGAATAATAATATTTGACTTGTAGAATTTTGAGAGGGGGCGAGTTAATTGGTAACTTTCGCTACCAAAAATGCTTTAAATATTCCACATTGTATATCTGATGATGCAAGTAGGGAAAAAAAGAGGAAGAGAAGTCCTTTTACCAAAAGGGAGAAATACTTCTGAACTTTAATATCCAACGTCGTCTCCTCTTTTCTTTAAAAAACAAATCTACCCGACCTATGTATTGCATGTATTGATCTATTATCACACGGTGTATGTTAGTGATCTTCGGTTCAACTAGCCTTTTTAATAGGTTATGTTTTTCTTTGGTTTTGATTTTCATGTTTTGATTCGAGCAATACCACGGCGTCGGTCATACAAGTTCAATCCCCGTATAAGCGCGTTCTTGAGTTCTTGCGAGTTGTTTACCATGGAAGAAATTCTCTCTCTCTGGCATGTTGGCACATATCTTCCCTCGCAGTTAAATGGTGATAAGATATTGATGAGATGGGAACCATTTTGTTCATTCTACCCATGTGCAACATTAATGACAAATTTAAAAGAAACAGCATGTTACTGGTAGGCCTATCATTACTAAATAAGATTAACTTTTGTAAATAGTAAATATTTAACTTCTTGAAAATGTAGTAACATAAAGGTTAGGCTGTACTTGTTTTTCTCATTCAAATAATACCATAAACCCCTTATCCAATAACCTTGCGAAGGTGGTGTATCATCTAATAAGGATAATTACCTTAGCATAATAACCACCCAATAATTATTTCATCAATGCAATAAAAACAAATCTTGAACTCCTACCTCTATTTGCATATTGATAAACGTTCATGATGGGGGAGAGAAAAAGAGGGGGAACGAAAATCTTCCTATCCCTGTATGCTATACTATGCCCGTTATAAGTTGCTTTCACTTTCAAACCTAAAACCACCGTAACCATTTGGTCAACAACGCTGACTTGATATGAAGGTCCTGACTTATTGTGGCATTTTAAGCAACTGTTGTCTGAGGTTGAGTCAGATTATATACAAGTGACATTCTTGACTGGGCGCGCGCAAATGTGGAAGTAGTTCAGCAGCATTTATGTCTCCATTCGACGGCGATTATTACCAGCCCTTCTCATTAATTACAGCTCACTGGACGAGGATGACGTCGCGGCCATGTCGTGTTATGATTGGCCCATGAAACTCTAGCCAAGCGTATTCACTGACAGCACAGTTTTTTGGTCGTTAGCGCGCCAGTTTTGGCTAACTTTGTCATATCCACTATGTTGACAGGTATTATGTCCCGCATGTGATATACACTGTGCTAATCGGTAAATACGGGCCGGACGGAGTCAGTGCCCTCCCAATAAGGCGTTGGTGAAAACCAGTGAATATCGTGAATTTGGAGGGATATTTAACTCTTGTCTCCGTTTAGTCTTAAACAGATATTTTATCATATCGGAACGAGATGAGATGATTTTGCTCTGGAGGTTCACCGTGTAGTCAGATCAAGACAAAACCGATTGCAGATATTTAATTTCAATTCAAAATTCTTTTGTGAGCTTGCCTGCTTTGGACAAAAAGAAACATTGTCAAAATGTCCGGACGAGACCAGGACCATCACCCGAGAACACTGAAAGGGGGTGCCTCCGTGGAGCCAAGCGATGAACATGCCTTAGCCGCATCAGACGCCGAATCAAATGTCAAATACACAAACTTCTTCATAGAAAATATCCTTCGACCTGATTTTGGACACAATGTTGGGGAAGGGGATAGCATTGCTGATGTACCAGTAGGATCTGGTCATCACCATCATCTACATCACCATCATCAGAACAGCAGAGGTGTAAACGCGGGAGGAAGGCGGGTTGAAGTAGTTTTAAGTGATGAAGATGAGTCCGGCAAGGAATCTGATGACGGGACATCTTCTCACGGGTCCCAGGAAGCATCAGGCACTGGAGGTACTTTAAGTCTCAAACCAACTCCTTGGCCAGCCTGGGTTTACTGCACAAGATACAGTGATCGACCGTCTTCAGGTGAGATGAGATAAGAACAGAGAAATTAAAATAGATGAAATGACTATTTTAATTATAATTACTTAAAGCACACGAGCCAAATTATAGCTTAGTTATAGCTTTGCTATAACATTGGGGAAATTTAACATTTTGTTTAGTAAGAATACAGAAGTTCAGTTTAGAATCGTTAATTTAACTTGAATGGATAATGAGATAAGAATGACATGTTCTTATTATTGCACCATTAAAAGCAGGACGACAAAAATACTTTCCAAATATTCATAAAACAATTCAATTCATGGCTAATTACTTATATGTTGACAATTTGCAATAAACTCATCAAGTTTTGCGCATAAGTTTTTTCACAATCTTGTGGTATACTGAGCAGTCATTTATGGCATAAATTGACGCTGACTCATTTGTATTGACTCAATGAAAATATTTAGCATTTAAGAGGTATACCATTGTTTTGAACTAAATTTAATTACTATTCTCACCTTTTGCAAATTATTCTCTTTAAATCACCTATTTACGGTGCTTGTTTTCAAAGAGGAACTTTCTGAAAATAAAGATGGAGATACATTATCTCCGTTATCTATATACTTAGGAAAACGTGTGTATAGATCGATTCGATTTGAGCAGCTCAATCTATTGGTATTATGAAACTGATAATTACGATAGCACTTTTGTTACTTTGTGAATTCAAATACAACCATAGTTTACCATAGAGTTTTGTTGGCCCATTTAACAAGTTTAAGACAATGATATCAACGATGAACCATACTAACCATGTTTATCAGTAAAACCCATATTATTTTTTAGCATTTGTGAGTAATATGTTACAATAAAAACTAACATTGTTTTCCTAATGTACGAGAAGTATTAAAATTCAAATTCTACTCCTTTTCAACTTTGATATGGTAAGACGAATCTTAACACTATTTTTTAGCGAAAGTGCTCTTTACGGTGAACATGCTGAACGGAGGTGACCAACAATGGGATGCAGGCAGCTCACGTCAGAACAACAATCGGCGCACGCACAGAAGCAAATACGTGTGCACGAACTACTGATAAAACATTTACTGAACAATTACTAACCAGTTGATGCATGTAAATCTGGATCCAGAATGTGAAGTTTACTTTTAGCTATATGTTTCTTAAAGTATGTAGACATCGAAATGTACAGAGGCCACCCTTTTCACTTAAACTTATGCTATGCAAGTACTATACAAAAGAGCATCCTATTTAGGTCAAGGCAATATTAAAATAAAATTAGCGATGGGTATTTACCCATCGCTAATTTTATTCATTTTTTCCTAACCCAAACCTAATTTAGCATGTTTTGGCATTGTAAACCACTTGCAGTTAAAAACAACCGATCAAAATCTGCTACAAAATAACACAACATGGTCACTAAGAGAACACAACTATATACAGAAGGGACGGTATGACGTATGTCAACATACAATACCGCTGTATCTTCCGCGTCTGATAATGTCCCACGCTCCGTATTCACATACAACAATAACGAGATATATTGAGAGATCTAAATCAAATAATAAAATCGAATTGAATTCATATTCCAAAATGAATTTAGCTAGAATTGGTGAATTTTATTCCTGGGCACGACATGGGAAAATAGACCTCAAAGTGCAGTGGCTATATAATTCCGTATCTTGAGGCCATATGACCCGGACAAAAATAAGTGTCAGAGACGCGCAATATTTATGCCATACGTGTTGTTTTTGGTTTACGTTATGGAACAGCACTTTTTTATCATGAAATATTGAGTGTAATTAATGCTCTCATTTACGACAAATCTGGGGCATAATTCAAATTATCCCTACATTTCCCTTTAGGAAAAATAACAATCAGGTACTTGTCGACTTCTCCACTCCCACAGCATTTGCTGTTCATGTTACTAAAAACATTTAACATCTAAACATTTCGGTAAAATGCATTTTACTTTATTAAGTCATGAAGCAATACGAACTCTATCATTAATAAAAGATGCTTAGATCCAGATAAGATTCGGACCAACGTATTATTTTTCTGTTATTTTCCATTACATCTATTTGCTCAAGTTCAGCTCATAACAATACATATTTAACTTGCCCAAAAACATACTCGCGATTTTCCTACCTATTGATACCCGATATAAAGCCATTTAAAACTTTACACTTTAGCTTAAATTTTTGTTACTTGGCATGTATTAAATAAGCATCTAAAAAGATGAGCTATGAATTAATAAAGACTGGCTATTCCACTAAGGCTACTGCTTTCAAGATAAATAATTCAATCTTGTATGTGTGGTCAGGCTATAAAATAGGAAGGAAGTGACAAGAGTATCAAATATCAGAATTAGTTTACACATTTTATAATGTTGATCTTATGTAAGACGATATGATCCTTTATATAACCTTACGATGTGTCTTGGGTTAATCACAAGTAATAGCTTTTTCCATTTTCTCTCATTACTCCTTAAGTGCAAATGTGGATTTCCACCTTTTTTGTGGCTACTGTGATCACTCTGAATTGCCTGTATGTAATCGTGGTAGTGATAACTCCAAAAAGAGTGAAATTTCATTGTCTTGAAGAGTCAAAATGGAGTGAAATTCAGTCTGAAAAAGAATGGTAGATTTTGGTATAAATCGTTAGGTCCACGTAATACCATAAATTTTAAAATTGGCATAAAACCTTCCATATATGTCAATTAAACTATGGCAAATCAATTTGAATGAACAAAAAAATGAGTTAAAGGCTTATTTGTATAATAAGGGCCAAGGGGGCTATTCTTGGATTTTAAGGCAGTCCTACTTACAATTCAAAAATGTTTTCATTTATTTTGTTATTATTAGTGCTAGGGTCTACAAATGTTGGTCCAAGCCCTTTTCCAAATGGGGGACGTAAAAGTATCTAAATCATGCATTTAATCATAAATACTGCCAATTTTGAAAAAATAATAACATTCACACATTTCCCAGATTTACTTTACACAAAGGATTTTAAAAAAAACTTTGATTTTCTGTCATATATGGTAATGTAAGAAAAAAAGAATATCTTATCATAGTTGATTCCTGTAGTACTTACCGTTTTTAATGGATAGAAGTATAAACAAAAACGCATTTTGAAGAAACAAAAAACGTCCATTTAAGTCTAGAAACATATTTTAATATTAGGGAAATAATTTTCATGTATCGAAGCGATTTCTAAAGTGGCTTCAGAATTTCACGGAAATTGTTGAAAATATTCATAGTGTTTCTGTTTTTTTGTAATTGGTGTCTTTTATAAGATCTGGGGAATTTTAAAGAAAAATATTAAAAACTAACTGGTTAAACCAATAGAAACAAAAGAAATTCCAGCATTACATTATCGTGTTTTTAATGTTTTGAGACAAGATAGTGTTTGCGTAAATCTGGGTTACCCCAAAATCCAATAACTTTGGAACCCAATATTATAGAATGGGAGAAAAACATATAAAATAAAATATGTTCTTTCACTTAAATATTACTACTAAGAAAGCATTTTTTATACATTATATGGTCGCCCAGTATAAAGAGTGGAAAAAAAACATACATGTCAATTTTCGATGAGAATAACCTCAATTATTCAACAGAGACATTGATTTCACAACATGAATGCTATATACGTGACGAGTTGTGAACGCAAAACAGTAAGATTTCTCATTCTCAAAAAATTAAATAACAGTCACGTATATAAGGCCATTAAAGAATTTTGTTATCAATTATGAAGAAATCCGAAGGGCTCAGTATTACAATATGAACCTTTAACATGAAATGCAGCATGATTTGAAGCAAAATGTGTATAGGTGGGAAAACACATAATTGGTAATTGTTGTTTGACTGTTGAATACAAAGCTAAATCGTGTTAAACTATCTTTGTCACATAGCAGTGAAAGAGCAAAACAACATAAGAATTTTTAAAGCCACTTAACATGTGGCAAGAGATTGAAATAATTTAACTTACAAACTGAAACTTAAAATAAAAAATGACAATAACTGCCAAAAGAATTTATTTTTCATAAATAATAATTATAATGTATAAACAAGTAATCAGCTCTATAAAAGTTTAAAATATTATCTGAGGTTTTTTGAATGAATCGAAAGAATAAATGATACCGCATTATTATGTTCATATTTGACGAAACTTTTTTTTTTAAATCTGAAATACTCAACCATACAAACAATGGGCGGATATAGTAGTATCATGATTACGTGGTTATTAGCCCAGATCCAGTAGATCCGTGTTATGCTTGGAATTAGGTTATAGAGCTATCACTATTAATCACGTTGATTGTTTTTAACAGGAGACCGTACATTTTGCAAGTTGTTGTTGAAATTGAGGCTTAGAGCTAGTAGAAAAATAGAATGTAAAAACACTCATGTCCAATATTGCATATGTATGTACAGTTGCGAGATATTTAATATTAGTCCCATGTTAGAGTTTTACATGGCATTGGTGGGTTTTAACTCTTTTAGACGTGGATTTAAAAAAGGCAAACACAAACAAACATTCCAAGTTCATTTTGGATCAAAATGGCTAAACTTAATTTCTTCCAATATTTTTTTTACCATCTATTATAGCAGCGGACGAAAAAGCAGAAAACATATCCGCATTTCCTGTCAAATTCCATACTTGTTAAAACTATTTCTACTACTAGTAGTATTTTATTGTTACACTATAATGTAGAAGAGTCAGAATTCACACTTCACTTCAAGTTATGAATTGCCTGTAGTGATCACTCTAATGGAGTGAATTGGTTACTCTCCATAGTGAATTCAATCCACGAAGAGTGAAACCCCGTAAAAATTAGTAAAATGTACTATAATAAGTGAAATTTCTCTTTTTAAAGAGACAACCTTCCACTCTATTGATTGGCGAATGTAGGCAATCCAAAAGAGGTTTCACTCTTTAAGACTAAACTTCAATTTTTAAGAATAAAAAATAATATTTTACATTTAGTATTAATGCCACTTTTTTGCTGCAGCTATCATAACTATATATACTTCTTAACTTCTAGATCATTCAATCAATCAATCAATCAATCAAAACTTTATTTAAGTATATACAAAATACAATGCATAACAATACAAGGTAGTGGAGGACATGATCCAAACAGGCTTAAACGGACATGGGCGATCATGCCCTGAATGAAAGTTCCATGACAAAATATAAAACAAAATTAAAACAAACAATTGGCAAAACCACTGAACACAACAATACATGACAGCCCCGATTTGAATCATTGGGTAATCTTCCATTAAGTTACATATTTCAATTGATTTCTAAAATGTTCATACTTTTAGACTGTTAAAGGTTTTGTCAAGAGAGTACCAAAAAGTAGGTACACAATTTCTTTAGAAATTAGAAAATGCTCTCTTTGTGTGATCATATGCATTTCTTGTTAGGGACTTGTGTTTCGGGGTATGTTGGTAAAATAAGTTTTAAAAGTATTCGAATGTTGATCCGTTTGGTATTTATGCATAAATAAAAACGCCTAGGTTAGGTTTAAATGTGTCATTATACCAAAGAAACTAAGTTTTGAAACCGAGGTGCTGTATGAAATGTTACTGGCTATAGTTACCGTTCTGCTGTCCATTTTTGTATTGAGTATTTATGTAATAAGTTTACATGCATTACCCCAGACACCATGCATTTACACAGGGCAATATCAAAGTACAGTACAATGAAAATAGTATCTTTTCAGGTCCAAAATGCTTAAGCTTAATCAGCATGCCAGCATTCCTTGAAATATTTTAAAAATTGCAATCCATGTGATTTTTCCATGTTAAGTTTAGTCTTTGATGACTCCCAGAAATTTAATTGAACTCACTCTCTTTAATGATACACCGTTAATGATACACCGTAAAGTATGGCATCGAGTTTAAATTTGTCATTATGAATCATTATGAATTTCTTGCGTTGAGATCTTGCCTTCAAAATTATTGATTTTTACCAATAAATTTCCTTGTATTATTTGGCCGTTCCGAGAACCATGTAATTAGTTTTACTTTGCATTGACTGATAGTTTATTGGCCTGGAACCAGTTGCATACTTCATGAAGTTCGTTTGTTTAATTGTGTTCATTTTTGAGATGCTATTCTTAATGAAAACATAGAGTATGTCATCTGCAAAACGACGAGATTCGAAGACGCACTGGTGTTTACAAATCATTTATGGCCAGCAATGGCCCTAAAATGGTCCTTGAGAACTCACCAGTTGTAACCTTGTGTTCAGATCCCGTGTGCATTTGATCCGAAGGAATTGTTTACCTTTGATGAGATAGCTTTTGCCCACTCAAGTGCAATACCTCTGAACCCATTCGGGACGGGGGTATTGACATTGTACCACTATTTGTGCTAACTTCTACTTTCTACTATTAATAGTACTACTCCTCTTTATCTCTCATTCTCTAGATCTTGATTTTGAAGAAAAACAACGCTTTGGAGTTTGTATGCAATGGAGGCAGTTAAATGATCAATCAATAGTCACTTTACTTCACCTGTTCACCGTAGAACTTAGCCCTGCAAATTACTTGGTCGAAAACCATCATGTCAGTTCAAAATCCATTTTAAAATCCTATATATTTTAGATATCCGATTGATTAATTGATTTCCAATTTAATACGTTGGGCTTAAATTATCTAGTCAACTTCCTTGGTTCTTAACATTATAAAGGTGATAATGTTGGGATTCAACACAGATAACGAATGAAAAATCGCTGAGGCCACAACGTAACCGTATTGGGCCTCACAAACCCTTGAATAGCCGCCTTTTGTAGATGCCAGCTCACATGCTCCAGGAACATACACATGTATTTCAGTTGTATTGTGGTATCGCTTTCACTAATCACCAATTTTAACTTGTGCTTAAGGACGTTTGAAATTGTGCTTGAAAACAATGAATACACCGTAAATAATCTCATATTGATGTCCTCTTCTCCATATATGTATGAAGCTTCCAACCTCTAAAGGTGCAGGTTGCTCCATTGTCCAGATGGAATTTGGGCAGAATACTTTGAAAATGTAATATAATACTCAATACCACTTTGTTCTGCATATATTTTACCTAGTACTTAGTTCTTGGTTTTTGTTCTTCCAAATAACCAACGCCGAGTTTAACTTGACTGGGCTGAATGTGTACATTTAATGAGCGAGTGCAAGTTCTTTGAAACAGCATGTGTATTGGATGTGGGCTGATTTTCTTCATATAAGTTTGATTGGATTTTGTTTTTTAATGAAATTATGGCTCTCGTGAAACAAATGGGCATAATATCATTATTGGCCAAAAATCACAAATCTCAACGTCTGCTACTCATAATATAATAGTGCCTCTGCTTCCTTAGAGTATTACTCGCCCAACTATTCAATGAGTATTCTTAATAATGTCCTCACTTAATCCTCTCATATATACTCATTGCCAAATATGCGATAAGTATTACCGGACAATAATGTCCTCACTTTAATTCTCCTCATAGTAATACTCATCTCATATCTGGCGATGAGTATACATGCTAATAATGTCCTCCACTTAATCCTATCATAAAAACTCAACGGGCCAAATATGGCGATGAGAATTTACAATGATAATAGTCCTCACTTCCTCGTCTCACATAATCCTCATCACCATACGGCGAAATATATATTACTGATACATGTTCCCCTCACTTAATCTCTTCTACCAATGGCTGCAAGGGTACCCGTCATGTCTCCAGTTTGCCGATAGTCCCATGCTTGGTGCAGTTATGTATCACGGCAAAAAACACCATGGTAAAAGTGAGCACGCTGTAAATATTCCGTAACAGTGAATCTATGCCATGTCATACTTTACTTAGAGTTGCTTTTATTTCTAGAAATTATTTAAAATCATAACTCCAAAATGTTTTAATCTTTGATTCACGATAATTAACCTCCCATCACTGGGATCCATTTTTTTCGATCGTGGCATATCTGGTAACAACTTGAGATTAGATTTCTGATGTGTACAGGTTCCCATTAAAGCACCACCGGTGAGCATATCTCAGGTCAAAGGTCGTAAGTTCCATGATTTTGGTCATAGTCCTGACTGACCATGTAAAGTTGATTTCAATCAGTCAAAGCAGCATCCTATGATCATTCTTATGTTAACTACAATAAATACTGAGATTTTACCCTAATCAAACCACTGTACAATCTTAAAAATAATTACCCATGTTTTTGGTGTCCGGAGGGAAACATGGTCGAAACAAATGGTCACATTTTACCAACTATTTTATGTAAAGTACACAATACCGTGTATTTTGCGCAACAAATTGGTAATCTTTTTACCAATTATTGTGGTCCAAAAGTACACACTTTTTGTGTCTTTTTTTACACAAATTTGTGTAACACTTTTACCAATTTGTCGACCATGTTCCCTCCTGACACAACAGCGTGGTAATATTTTAGAGTGTACATTGTATTTTGATGATAAAGATCGGATGCCAATAATAATATTCTATTCAGATACGTGTGCCAGTTTAAATTGTACAGTTAATTCTTAACCGTCTTATATAACCATTAAAACAAGATCCCTATATAAGCGTGTGTGTACATAAAAACACATGTTAATAATTTGACATCCAAATAGTCATATATTTCCACATTTCATTATTAATCGGTGGTTTCAGACAGATAAACACGAGGTATTCACCGAAGCGAGACATCAATTTACATCTGCGCGCATTCTTTAGTCAATATTGTCCGCCTATTACCTTGCGATTCGGCCATGATGAACACTTCTACTTCAGTCGCCCTTTTTTTTGGAACATCACTAAACAGATGTGAGTGTGTGTGTGTGACTCTATAGTTACATAGTCAAATATCTTCCTTAATGATACCTTGTCTAAGGTATTAGATGAATCCCCTCGTGATGTCACGGCGAATCAAATCCCCATTGAGTGATGGCAATAACTGAACGGCGCGATATTTTGAAAACTTTTGTTGTAACGTATAACAAAACTCGGTTGCTGCCTTTTGAACTTTATTCTCTTACAATACAATATAGCATGCTAGTGGTCGTAGATGATTAGGAAAAAACTAAAAGATCGCTTCTTTAGTTAGAAACTAAGATTTGTTTGTTTCTATTTTGATTCTGTTGATTATTTAAACAAAAACAGGACTCTTTATGTTCGATAGTTATTTGAAAGTCAGGTTGAATCCCGGAGAATTAAATCCACTTTTGCTGTACAATTTTGCGATCAGTTATGTTAATTTCAAATCCCATTGTAAACAACCACCATTTATTGTAAAATAAGTTCCAATCAAACCTCATAAAGCAAATGGTAAATGCTATTCAAATAGACTTAAAGCAGCCACTGTACTCTAACACTCTCCGTGCAAATCTCTTCCTATATACATTTGGCGTATCCCCTAAAGTACGGTTTGCTTAAAGATCTTGCCGGCTGTTAGCTGTTTAAACCATCGCTATACCCCTCATCATTCTCTCGCGCGCGTCTCGCAAGATCGCTTCTCGTCATCGCGAGTTAACTTGGCTCGCTTAGGCGGCTCAATATAGGAAGGTGACGATATTCGAATAGGCTATGATTACAGACTATATCAGCCGTGATGAGTATTGGTTTTGTATGTATTGATGGGTAATAACGTTACAAACAAGTAGCGCTACAGTTACAACAAAATTAGCAAAAGAACGACTGTCGAGTTGCAACCTATTAAGATGTTTTTAAACGGTTTTTGTAAACTGGATTTAAGTAAGACATACCAATTTGTCAAGAAAAAACATATTAACTTAAGAATTTGTGGGTATTCAGGTCGCGGGGACAACAAATTTACACCCCCTCTCCGTCTTCTTTATTAAACTATCAGAGAAGGAATGAATGGTCCCCCGTTTCAGTAGCTACCCGAAGTAGTAGTTTAATCTCAATCTAGTGCTATTTGTATTGCGCACCATCGAGAGTCTTCGGAAAGTTCAATATATGCAATACTCTCAATTATTTATGATAGAGTGTATTGGTGTAACAAACACCCATGTTTTTGTACTTCACCAAACATAATTTACTATACCGTGTGCATGTGCTGGAAAAGATCCTCAAAAGATGTATAACATATGTGATAATGATGTTTGTATTCGTAT
Source organism: Ophioderma brevispina (assembly GCA_023653785.1). Classification (NCBI taxonomy): domain Eukaryota; kingdom Metazoa; phylum Echinodermata; class Ophiuroidea; order Amphilepidida; family Ophiodermatidae; genus Ophioderma; species Ophioderma brevispina. The sequence goes on from JAMKCH010009251.1 coordinate 26,208, forward strand.
GCTAAGAGGCAATGGTGACTTGGAGTATACTAATGCTTATATAATTTTAAATTTTAAATTGAATCACATTAAAAGTGTGAGATCACGTGAAATTCGAAGGGAGTGGAACCCTTGGAAACCTTAATAAGAAAATAGGAAAACTCGTATTATGCGAAATGTGTAGGATACAGTAAAACGGCTCTCATGTAGGTCACTTGATTTCTTGCAAATTAACAAAAATCTAATATTCCGAAGACGACCTTTAGTTTCGCGGCGTATTACCAGAAACTGTATCTCTTATCGGCAAACTTGAATAACATATTAATTGAAATAACTTAATAAGATCGCGTTCAATCTGTAATCACTACCCAAATGAGTACGTCAGTGAACGTCAAAGCAATGATAGTACATTTATGAAAAAACAAGCGGACCGTTTAACGCTAATTTAAGTAGCAACTTGGTGTTCATCATGTTTCGTATCACGTTGCTCTCCCACGATAGCCGTGAGAGAAAAGGCTTAATCCCATCGTGACTTTCCACAAAATAGATGATTGTATTTCTATGCTCCTGTTGCTGTAGACAAAGATTTAATCGTACCAATTGGAAAACAAGCAAAAAAAGTGAAATGAAGGCATCAGAATTTCGAAGATCGTTTTAATTACTAGTACCAGATAGTTGTAAGATTTTGGTATCTTAATTTTTAAGAATGCTTTGATGTAGAAAGGCTAAAATGGCCCGATTTAGTTCAAACTCTTGTTACATATCTCCTTTGGTGCGGTTTCCGCGCTCTATTTCTGGCCAAATTTACCACACACACTCACACGTGTAAGCAATCTATTTGTATCAATACTCCTCAATTGCCTATCTCCCAATGGGTATCGCTTAACTCAATGGCGGGCGGCGGGCCTCGAGTGCATTGAAGCAGGCTGCTGAGGCGCAGCATTAACAAAGTCTATATTGGCTAATAAAGCTCAGAGCTGGAGTTTCCTAGGTGGGATGTCAGGGGCTGTCCTTAATGACATTAAACAGAACTTGTTCACTGAAAAGTTAAACAGGAGGTTGATATTAGACTACTTAATTTGCTATCGGAAACCATGATGGTATTAACACACGTAGTTTTTCACAGCTCATACGGTACGAAGCCTCTTGATTAAGCTTTGTTATTACTAAATTATCTTTCTATTTGGGGATGTCTGATATATGCGGTGTTAATAGAACGTATTTCAATATTGAGAAATCAATCGTCTTTAAGTTATATTATTAACGATAATATAGGTCTTTTCTGGTATTGTCGTTTCAATTTTATCTTAAAAGTTATATTATTTATGGTACTTTTTGTCAGCGTGAAGATGAAATTCTTGTTAGGTCAGAAATACGAGATAACCAATGAGGTTGTTGATTCTTCTTATCGTGTCCAAACACACCGTGGTTCTCAAATATGATCTAGCCAGAAATGAGTACAATGTCTAGCTGCTTCACCGAATTCTGCAAAGTGTCATTATCTGTGCATTGTTACTCCAATAGTGGACAGACTGAGAGATGTCCATTGTCTGTGGTGCTGTTCCACAACCACAGGTAGTATCCTGATCTGCTTCCAGGTAGCACCACTTCTGCAAGGAAACCTTAGAATCGGCAGATTCAGGTTCTCAATCTTTTGAGACATTGCCATTCAGTCCATGAGGAGTCAGCTCCGGTGGAAGATGCTCACCAAGTTTAATACCAATAGATTTACTTGGTTGATAGCAAGTCTTTCTTTTCCACAGGCGAACTCTCTTAACATGCTTAAACTCCTTAGAGACTGTTCAAGGGGTTGACTTGCTTAAGAAACTCTCTCAGGTAGTTTGATCAAGTATACAAAACATTATGCTTGACCTCTTTTTGCAATGGTTATGATTTTTCACTTGAGAAAATGACCATCATCCCTTTTGTCAATTTTTACACCACCACATAAATAAGTTCTTGTAATTACATCGTTACGAGTGTTATACCATTAAAATCTGGTGTTCTTTTCTAGAGAAAGCAGAAGTACTCGAGTAGATACTGAACCTCTACGAATAAAGAACCGTCTAGTTGCTCTATAAGCTACCTTTCTGTTCTTTGAAAAACCATAGAGAGTTTAACGATTACAATCACTTTCTAGCTTTCTTCCTTTTTTCCGAAGAGTAACTTTTATCAACCCGTGTTTAAAACGAGATTCTATCAAGAACATATAACGCAACGTCAGTTCGCTTTGGTAAAGTATCCGTCTTGGAGATTCGAAGTTCCCAGGTTCAAATCTAAATCAACATGTTTGTAAATTGATTTGTTAGTTCAGATTTTACGAGTTAACATCCCTTGATTGGTACCTGGAAAGTGCCGTGATTTAGATCTATAATTCCCACTACCACACTGGCAACTGCTGGGACTTAGAATTATCACTATTGGATACTGTAATTTTACTGTGAACAACAGAATTTACATCCCAAGCGGAGGAACTGCAAAAGAAAAATATATAATATTACACTTTTTTTTTTTAAGTTTTTTGATTGAAGTATTTGAAGTTTAAAGAAGTAAAAAGACTCATTATATCTCTGTCAATTTCTTTATTTTCAGTGAAATCTAAAATTTTAATAGAAAATATGAAATGTTGCCTGGTTGGGATTTCCTTCTCCAACATGCAAAGGTGCCTTCATCCAAGCATTCTGAGATTCAGGAATACCACTACTTTGCAAATTCAGTACATTTTGCTGCAAAAAATTAAAGAAAAACGTCAACATCGAGAATCGTTAAGTGAAGTAATCCTTATTTATAACCATCTGGCTATAGTCATTACAACCACATGACCACGTTTGTCTTAAATAAGGTTCAGCAGATATTCAGCATTTTATCTTAATGACCAATTATTGCAGCACCGCACCATAATGTTGCAACGTGCTCTTTGCACTTTGATGCATACACGCGGGTGTCGTTTTAAAAAAACATTTGTGTCAATTGAAGGTTCAAAGGGAGTGCGTTTTCAAAGCGGGGAACTCGTAAAGGTAATCAAACTTAAATGAAGTACGTACAATTATCCCATTTGAACAATCAAGTTGAACAGTTCCCATTCTAACAGTCATATGATAGCTGTATTTCCTTTGGTTATTTTTTGTCATATGTTGACATGCAATGCAACTACTGTTTAGATATCATTATCATGTTGTTAAAATGGATTAGGATATTATTCACTATCCATGAATTAAACGTAAAAGATGTATGTGTATTTATGTCTGATGATGATATCTTCAGTATTTGTTTTGTTAATTAAAGAATTAAACAGTATAGTGAAACAATGTCCTCGATGTATACCAACGACAGTGATTAACTGGGTATCTCTAGAAACTGACTAGGACGGCTTAGGACAGTTTAGGTTACCACCCTTCTCTGTTACTGTGATGGCATGTGCAATAATGGCTCTATGTATTATGCAAAACCTTAACGTTTGGTACATGGACCGACGGCTTAATATCACCTCCGAAGGACTGGATGTTTTCATTGTTCATTGTCCATTTTGATTCTTACGTGATGGGTATGTGCACATTGGCTCTCTGTACAAGAAACATTACGGTTTGGTACATGGACTGACTGCCTAAATGTCACCTCCGAAGCCGAGGATGTCATTGTTCATCTGTTCTAAGGATTAAAGGACCCATTGGAGAGCGGATATTAGTTTTTTGAAAGCTTTTATACACACTTTATACAAATCAAGTCCTAGAATTTAGTACCCAGATTCAATCCTACAAGTGGCTTACGGGTCGGAACCAGCAACCTTCAGGCTAAAGGGACGGTTCAAACCGTGGGCCCAACCTCTCTGGACCAACTCTCCCATACCTTTAGTACTCGAGTCGAATACTCGTACCATACTCGAGTACAAGTACAATTTGTGTAACCGTACTCATACTCGTACTCCAGCTTGGGTACTTCGTACTCCATACTCGTAGCTCATGCAAAGTCCTCGTACTCATACTCGTACTCGGGAATTTAAAATGTTGCTGTACTCTCGCTACCATCACTCAGGGTCAAGTACCGTACTCAACTCGTACTCCAGGAAAAGTACGCACACTCCAACAAAAAAGTGAGGCATGCATTTATTGCTTGAAAAAGGGAAATTACCAAAATCACAATATACTGAGTTATATTTAACAAATTGTGATTATCACCCAAATTTTTTTTTGGTAAAAATTTACTTTTATGTTTCAGCTAAATCTTCAATCTTTAAATTTGTTTTTGTTTGATATAGCATCAAATATTTCAAAATAATGACAAATTTCAAAGGTGATATCACATGTATACTACCAATGCTCCAGTCTATGACAATTTAATGAGGCAACCCCATTTTATCCAACCCAGTTTGCTTTCTTTTGCCATGGAAGTGTGGCTTAAACCTACTGTGGAGATGGTTAGTATGTCAAAGTTGATAAAGGCACTTGCTTTTTAACAGAAAATCGAACACCTGATTTAGGTTTTACCTGCATATTCCCTATCAAAAGACATGAACGTAAAGGGAGGTGTTCTGAATCCTTGTGGCTATTTTGGATACATGTTTCAATTTTGAAAGAAAAGTCGTCGGCAAATTATTCTGGGCCAAAGTTCATCACAATTTGACACACAATTTCCCCAATCTGAAGCAACCTTGAAATTTATATATATCATATATATATATATCGTATATTATATATATATTCATACTAGAACTCTCTCTATATATATATAGAGATATATATATATATTCGTATATATATATATATGTCGTAGAATCATTTGGGTTGATGATACAGTGCTGGATATTGAACTTGTGTTATGTTACACAACGTTTCGGGCATACACCCTTGTTCAAGTGTAATATCTATTATATAATTATGTACATCTATAGTATATATATATCATAGTTATATATATCATCAATATACTATATATATCAAATATATATCGATATAATATATTTGAATCTATATATACATAATATTCAAATACATTCATGTCCCCTATCAATGCAGTTGCATATTACCTCTCTTCAAATTGTTTTGGTTCAAAAGACTCAAAAAACATTTTGCATTTCAAAGGGAGGGGGGTCTTCTAAACTGGTGTTTAGGATGCCCATGCAGATAATGTTGCAGGTATAGGGTATAAGACCATGGCTACAGGATTGGAACAAGCCCTGCCATTATGGATACAATATAGTAGTGTATGTACATGGGTATGGGTCCATCATGTGGCCACATCATGGTATGGATATGAGTGATGTACGAGACACCCCCCCCCCAAAACCCCCCATGGGTACAGGTACACATTTTATACCCGAGTTGGGTCCACAGGTCTTACAAGTAGCATGCTTTAGTGAGGTTAAGATTACTGTGCATTTGACAGTTAATTCATCCATGATCCTTGATGGGCCAACTTGCCCAAACCAGCCTTCCATGTAACACTGAACCTGTTTTTGTCTTTAAGGGGGATGGCCCGATTTTGAGGATATGAATTTTTCATCTTGATTGACTGGCCTTCACCAAAACCCCATCTGTAAGCTTCGCGCCGATATTTCAATCCGTGTTTGATGCGAGAGCTAAAACTTGATTTTATAAGCAACCATAAGTACCCGTAAAATTAATATTGGTCGACCAAAATGTCGCATATTTTTCGCTCACAACTTCAAATCCAAACCTCCTTTGATCGAAGATTTCACAGGTAAATGAGAAAATAGTACTTTCTAATGATACCAAAATGTTGCCACTTCCCGTACAATCTGGGGCTTCTGGGGACGAGGCTATTAGCGATCGGGGCCATGGCCCTTTAAAGAAAATTCAACAACAAATTTCGAACAAATTCAACAGGTTCAGTATACATCATTCTCATAGGGTTTTCTGGTGGCGGGAGTACATCATCATCATTGTTCTTACCATCGTCATTTTCATCATTATCTTCACATGAACAATATTACGAAGGCTGAATTTTGGCCAAGTACTCTACTCATACTCTACTCAGGGCCAAGTATCGACGCCTCCTCGTACTCAGGCACACGTCTCGTACTCATACTCGTACTCAGGCAAAGTACTCGTACTCATACTCGTACTCGTGTTTTAAAATTTTGCTGTTACTCATAACTCGTACTCTTATTCTCATGACCAAATCTCATACTCGATAGCTCCTACTCTGGTCAAGTACTCGACTCATCTCGTACTCGAAAAAGTACTCATACTACACTCTGACCTCTCCCGCTATTAATTCCGTCAAAATCCAATCAGAATGACTTTCTGTCATCACACTACACACCTAAAACAACATTTGATGATTTGCAAAAACAAGTTTTCCATAATGAAAATTTTAAACTTTTGAGTTATTTCTAACATGACTATGATAATAAAAAAATAGCCATATCAAAATGAGTTCTTAAGTTCATCAGAGATAATAGTCGTACATACGTACGCGTGCGCAGATTAGTAATCTTAGTAATATAGGTTTGATATCAAAGTTGCTGAAAGCCACCTAACTCTGTGATTTGAGCTTAATATCTTAATTGCAGATTTGATCCAAAATCCTTAAATACATGTACAGAGACTCTTTATGTTATTATAACTTAGTTATTGCTTCAAGAATATGAAATAATTAAGACCATTTGGAATTACAGTTGGCGAAAATTGTAATCCGTAACCGTGGTAACGTTTCCTGGTGTAGTGTATTAAGGTCTGATAAATACTGGATGGTAATCAGAAAGGCAGTATTATGATTAGTGAAATGGCTGCCATGTAAATAATATTGCAGTTGTTCTCGTAAAAGATAACAATGAGTATGTTACAATCTGCTCTGCTATATTTACTGATCAATTCAAGTACCAAACATGTGATGAAGCCAGTCGGATACTTATACTCGTCATTTTTAGGGTAATGTTCCTAAAGAACGTCAGATATTTAAAGAAACAAAATCATCATCATTACTATGACCACCACAACGAAACTTAGAGTAAAGACAATAGCACAAACACACAAAGAAGTGACGGGGACATTCTGGGATGAAGTGACATTACCCTTTAGAAGACAAGTAGTTGTCAAGGGGTAAGTCCTTGACATTGGACTCTCTCTCTCTCTCTCTCTCTCTCTCTATCTATCTATCTATCTTTCTCTCCAATCTACACAGTAAAATACTTCTCAGTTTTGGTGAAAACAGAAAACAATTCTTTTCCGTTGAGTAAAAGCTTAGTCAAAGTTGACTAAACCTTACACATAGCTGAGTTAAATTCAACTTGCATAAGGTTTGCTCAACTTTGTTTTGGGTTTAACTCTCTACAGAAAGAGGTATTCCCTTCTTGATCAATATTGAGTTTCCTACCTAACTATCTACCTACATACTATACGTACCCATGTTAGCCATGTACTTACAGATAAAGGTGTTTTTTTCCACTAGATTCTTGTCCTATAACGGAATAAACCGAATAAAGCACATTGTAGTGTTGGGGTTTATTCAGTAAAAGATTAGAAAAGATAATTTTTGTACAGTTTAGTAACTTTGTAGGTGCAATCCAGTGGGCTAAGAAAATGAGAGGTTTAGTAAAAAAATACAAACAAGTGACTTTTTAGCCTAGAAAACGTCTAAAAAGTGTCCTGTTAGTAAAGATTCTTCGTTACTTTAGAGTAACTAAATTCGTTACTTTAATTATAGTAACTATAAAGTGTTTTTCTTACTATATAGTAGCTAAAAATTGACTTTTTTAGAGATTTCTTAGCTAAAAAGTGACTTTTTACGAGTTTTTTAATAAAAAACACTTAACGTACCATTTGTACATTTGTAAGTATGTACGTACGTACCTACGTACCTACCTGCCTACCTATTATACCTACCTACCCACCTACCTACCTATATACCTATCTGCAGTATGTAACTGTATATCTTTTTATTTCTCGCCCCTCTCTTTCTCGGTCTCGGTGTGTTGTCTGTGCGTCTATCTCTGTCACTCTGTTATTCGTATAATATTTCATTTAAAAGAAGGCAGCTATTTTGAACGGACCGTTGTTGTACACTCACCTTGACGAAATAATAATGAAGGGAAAGTAGGTTAATCTAAAATAACAATGACAAATTTGCCGAATTTCAATGTTTTTTACACTGCACATTCTCTCTCATTGAATAGATATAACAAATGACTAACTACATTTCATTAACATATTCAATAGTCTCATATCTGGCGTTGTTACAGCCCGACCCCTTTTCCGTTAGACGTGTTAAAAGGGATATTATTCTTGTCACGGGGGAAATAAAGTAATACCAAACACACAATGGGATTGAAGGGAATGTATCCCCGAGTTACACTGAACACACAGAATGACATTGGTGTGTTGTAGGGGGAAAGAGCGTTTTTGCTGCTGAATATGCTGAGACAATTATCAAACCATACTTTTTCTTTTAGGTTTGAATTTAATTTATTTCTTTATAATATTGTTTTGTTGTATCGTAAATTTAAAGTTTATTTTACTTGCTTTATTAATTTAATCTATCTTCGTTCTTGGAATTCTTTCAAGACAAAGTATTGGTATTCCAAGAAGTCCAAATTAAGCAAATTCATGCAGATTAATAACAAGAATGTACAACTAATTAATACAGATTTTACAGAAAACAAAAATACTTATACCGCAGAGACAATGTCACATGCTAAAACAGGAAGAAGTCTTCAACGTGACACTAAGTACATCCATGAAAAAACAATAGTTACTAATATTAATATGAAAGACATTTTTTCAGAAAGAATAAAAAGTAAATAACCAAAACAAATTCAATTTTATTGTTAAAGAAACGACATTTTAAATAATTGAAGGCTCATAGTAGCAAACCGAATATCATTTGGAAGATCATTCCGCAATTTTAGTGGTGCAGTAGTGACATGCTCTTGTTTACCACAACTGTCCACCTAACATGCCTAAGATGAAACAAGAAAGAACTGGATGTTGGTGGGAAGGTGAGAGGGACAAGGGTTAGGGTAGCTTCAGCAAGTTTACATCAAAATTACTAGATTTCGAGATGGTGCGCGTATGGAGAGGACACAAACTTCAGAACGGTACAGAATTATCGCCGTGGTGTGCCAACTAATGTTTTGCTGAGATTTCAGGTAATTTAAAAGTGGTCCAGATTTGTGCAGATTATTCTCTCGAGGCGGAGCATAATTTGACTTCATTTTAATACAAAGGGGTGGAGTGTACCTATCGTTTGTAAATGTCAGTAAAATATTTTTTTAGCTATTGATATATCTTTCATGCGCGTACCAGCTTCGTAACGGCTGTGATTGCAGTTTTCGCTTGTTAGATCGTGTTTGATTTTGTTTGTCGTTTGACTTCTTTTATACACGTTTGCTTTGTAAGGCGCGTATTGTAAGGCATAAACACATTGCTGTCAGATCAATAGTATGCCACACAAAGGCAATACACTGACAGTGTGTGTTATCAACAGTATGCCAAAAGCATACCAGTCCTGTGAAAGGCGGCGGATTAAGAATGTGGTGTCCATCTACCAAACTAGCAATACAGTAGATTTTGGCAAGAGTTCCATATGTACCCGTACCCCTTTCGAAGTTTTACATTTTTTTCATTTTTGGCCTTAGGATTAGGGTATTTGTTAGTGTAAGGCCATAAATAACAATTCTGTTTCCTATAGATTTTTAAAAGGGGTACTTATGGAACTCTTTACTATTTTTCTTACTGGTTTTACCAAGTTGTTCAGTTTATTGCAGAATTGTCTTCAAATATTATAAAATGCTAGATGCGATGTGTATTTTATTTTATGGCAGAATTCCTTCAGCAAATATAATTACAGCTACATTTTACCACTCCGCAGAGCTCATTTTTAAGCGCTAGCTTTACAATACACCATCTTACCCCATCATATTTCAGATCTAACTTCAAAGTAGTTAATTGCGCTTCAGCAGGAATGATATAATTCATGTTTATTTAGAAACAACTTTCTAGAACTAGAAGTTTAGCTTTCAATTTCTTTGGCATAATAAACTCGTAACGGGTTACGCCAATATGAGCTTTCCCACGGTAAACGGTAACATTGGGTACTTTTTTAGTCACCTGGGTGAAATTCGTCTTTTAACGCGTAGAATGTCGATAGATTTTTAGTACGTGTGTATAATATTGTGAACATAGCGTTATCAACGGTTAGTGAGGAAGAGTTACGTTTTGCTTCTATATTTGGGGATTAATAAGAAGGCTTAAGGCTACATTTTGCACCAGGAAAATTCAAATTATTCCGTCTCCAACTATTTAGTCTCACTTGCGTATGAAGAAGCATGTATGCCCTTAATCCGTAAATCCAATTACGAGGTAACCGCTATTGAAAATTTGATGAAGATATTCTAGACTATTCTGTGAATTATGCCGATTACTAAACAATCGTTATTACTGCGAAAAGGTCATAAAATTGACACATTTATGAACCTTTGAATGTGCACTCTACGCACAGACCCTAGGCTTTTTAGTACATTTATATACAATATTAAGTTTCTCTATTCAAGAAAAGGTCCTGATTTTCTATTGTAGAGGATCTGACAAATATGTAATAGTCAAAGAACCTTTTTTCTGAGAAAAATATTGATATGAGAAGATAGCGTGTTTCTTTACCCTTGCCAGGATTTTTGTTCTGTTACTTAAAGTAACTGTAAGCACTGTCAAAATCTGTTTGAGCCACTTTATTATCGTTCACGACAGGCTTTTTTTTTTGGTATGTGAGAATATCTTTCGTTAGATACCAGAAAATCTGAAGAGTGGCCCAACTTGGAATTCAAGTTCTTTCATTAATTAGCTCTATCTATAGACTGGGATGTCCAAAAAGATTGTATAGAGCATTTTACTATATATTCTAATTCTATAGATAAGTTTTGCAAACAAACAAAAAGAGAGAGAGGCCTAAATATGTTTAATATTTATGGATTTACTCCTACGTTTGTATTGACACACGCTATGTGACGCTGATTGTATAACGTGTAGCGTGTGTAAAGAAAGCTAAATGCTCAATAGACCAGTTAACAGCAATGTTTGTAAACATGTTAGGGCCTGGTATCTTGAAATAAGTCGGCCTGACTGTTACACACTGGGCAATTGTATCTGTTAGAGTTTTAATACTATGGGCCATAACGATTCGCAGGAATGGATTCGCAGGCAACAAAAGAAGTGACGTAGGATGTTAACTGGTCTAAACGTCGATAAAACCGTTTTTCCAGGTTTCCAAGCGAAAATCCATTTTTTTAATCATAAACCCAATTTTTTTTCGGAGATTATCCAGGTCTTTCCATTGAAACACCTGCTTTTTCAGTAGAAACTTGGTATATCGGCGCGGCGAGAATCCAGGTTTTCAATTGAGAATCCAAGTTTTTCGATCGATTCGGTCAAAAACAGGTTTGTCGACTTTAACATTATAACTTGACATACCTATAATCAATAACTATAGTGGCCCTTTTTTCATTTGGGCTTGAATACGAAATGTTGATGTTTGCCTTATTGCTCGGGCGCCAAGAATATGTGTCTCAGAAAAAAAGAAAGAAAAGCTTATTTGATTTCCAGTGATAAAATTGATTCTCATCAGCAAAAGAGTTACATTGTTTTTCAGTGCATAAAATGTGTATTTCATATTTAGGTTAAAATGTTACCACTGCGTTTATAAGAAAAGATACCAAGCAGATGATAAATATAGTGTGTCCAAACATGGGCAGCTGAATCCTTTTTTCGTTCGTTGTTTTGTTTGGTTTTGGAACACCTTGTAGACTACTTAACATTCAATACAGGTGAAAAATAGTATTTAATCTGGAGTCTCAATGCCCCAGAAAATAAGGAGAATTATACCCGTGGGGTTTACTTCTTTTACTTTGCCTCTCGGAGCCATGGTTAGCTGGTTTAACGAGGTGTGAAGGGGACAAGACACTTCGCAGACCCCACCGCACTCCGCGACGGTGGTGTATGCATGGGTCCATCACAAATCATACACGGCGCGAGACCATACTTGACTCAAAACAATTTGGCACCTCAATGATTTGGCAACAGTCATAAATAAAATCTAATAATTTGATCGCTCTATGTTGCCAGTGGAATCAACGCGAGTCCGCCAGGTGACACGGCGAAGTGCGCTATGTGGTTTCTGCTTGTTCATAATGTTAAACCCAGCATGTCTTTGCATTATAATTAACTTGGGTAATTGTTTTGAATATATAAAGGAATGTATACAAGCACGATACCTATCATTCGTATGCCACAGAGAGCTTCAAATTAAGTTTAAAGGACGTTCAGAAAAGCGGTATGGTGATCATAACCGCCACCGCTTTACCAGTTTTACAGAGAACCACAAAATAAACCGATGCTGACAATTCCAATTGATTATAACGCTCCGTTTTAATTTTATGAGTATTTTGGGGAGTTTCCGTAACCTGACCCATCTGACACACTTTTTTCTGACACAGTTATGAATTCGGAAACCCTTCACGGAATAAAGCACAGGTTTATTCCGTTAAGGTTTCCGAATTCATAAGTGTGTCAGAAAAAAGTGTGTCAGATAGGTCAGGTTACGGAAATCCCGTATTTTTGTGCATTTTGTGTATTGGCCACTGTCTTAATTTAATTGTCCGGATCCGAAAAAAAAACAAGAATCGCTCTCAGAGTTGCATAACGAAAAACCGTTTCCTTATTCGTTTGGGATTTGTTAATTTGAGGCTATGTGGCAAGCTATATGCAAAAATCTGTTGGTTTATTTTATTTTTTGCCAAAAATGACAGCTCCCTTCCCGCGAAATTTCTGAATATTCCTTTAATTAACAATAGAACATACTAAAGTACATAGAATGTATTTCGAATGCATCTTTTATTAACGCCAATTTTTAAGAAAATTAAGAGTAGCACTAATGTAAACAAACTTTCCTACATGGGGCAGGACTTCAATGCTCCTAATCAGGTGTTTTTGTTCGGATCGTCTTATGAAAATATTGATTTTAAATCTTTTTTTCCCCTTTTAAACTTGGATACTTTTGAAAATTCATGTATTTTAAGAATGAAAAGGTAGAATGAAAAGGTAGAATGAAAAGGTAGAATGAAAAGGTAGAATGAAAAGGTAGAAAATTTCAGTTTATCACACAGGAGGTAAGCATAATGATTATCAATTGTATAATTCTTGATGCAAATAAGAATAGCGATAAACAATTATGAATTTTATACCAGCACAAATCGGTCGTTTTAGCCGTCATGTTCGTCGATTTCAATCTAATAATTAAAACAAGAAAACTATTTCATGTCAACTGTCCTTCGGTTTTTATGTACAATACCGTAGTCCCACCTCCTGTGTGAAAGAAGCAAGATATTCAACCTTCTTATTCTCAAAATAGAATATTTTTCCAAGAAAGGTTTTTTTAAGAAAGCCTTTCGAAATTAATGTTTTCATGCGGGGTTTACACAACAAACGTGTAATTAGGGGCATTGAAGACCTGCCTCATGTAGTAATGTGCTTTTATCAGTTCTAGTTCTCTTAGTTTTGTTAAAAATAGATAATCAAAGATGTATTCAAACCATCCTATTGCAACCGCTTAAATATTACAATGAATTGAAGTACATGTACAAACAAATCAGGCCCGTATTTAATTTGTTTAACAATCGTTTACCTATAAACAATCGTTTATCTTTGAAGTAGTGAGTCAGAATATAACAATTCATTACGATTGTAAAAAAAGGTTATCTTTATTTTCAAAGTACCATAGATGTTAGTGCAGAACGGTTTTCTTTTGGTATAATATGACAAATTTGATGCTTTTACCTAGTTCATAAAAATATAATCCCTATCTACCTCACTAATTCCTAACCTACCTAACTAAACAAACGTTTATCTCTGAAGTAGTGCGGTAGACAGGGATTTGTTTAACTAAATAGTTGTTAAACACATTTTTGAAATACGGACCTCAGAGTTAGATGAAACCTAGACATACAGAAACACCCTACTCAGAAAATTTGACAATACATGATTACCCTATATCCCTTACGCCCCTAGAGGAAAATGACTAGCAATCTGACGATCACCGCAAAAAGGGAGGTAGTGGTATTTGTGATATTAGATCTGGGAGCACTTTCCCTGTAAACACAAGGCAGGGGTCCGTGATTTTTGAAAAGTGGCAAAAATTGTATTTAGGGATTTAATGGATATAGTGGTGCAATATATGTCCCAAGTAGAGGGTGAATTGTGAAAAAAGGGGAAAAGGATTTCTGGCACACATTTTGCAGACAAATTTGTATTTTATGCCACAAGTTTCTTTGAAATATTGCATTAGAATCTTTTAATAATCCTATACAAATTTCATGGCTTGCTCTGCTAGTCGTACTTTTGCAGCAGTCCATCGTCGAAATCGAAATCGTTATGGATTGCTATTGTATTGTTTAAGCACGGCAATATATATGAAGAACATTGAAATGACTATGACTCGATTTCTGACTTGTACAACTTTCTAGTAACATATATGTAGGGGCATTGTAGTTCAAAGCAATTGTACTACCAGTGAAAATGGTTTTCGGTGTTTTTTTTTTTTCTGGATCGGATTGTAACCTCTTACATTTTATTTCCCGCTTATATTTAAAAACATGTCGATGTAGAAAAACACAATATGGCTGTCCACTTGCACATACCTCGATTCACAAATTCATTGTATAAATTTCCAAAGTCAATGGTACTTACAGAAAAAAACTTATCGTTTCGGCAATATCACTAAGAATTGTAACAATACTTTCTAATTCTCATTGTATAATGACAACTTCAACCTGCTATGATAAGATCTATTGTGTCATGTTAGCGTATTTTATTCATGTTATTGAATTATCATGTTAAGACATCCATAGAGATCTATTGTGTTCTGTTATGCAGTCTTTCTTGTTCTAACTTCTTTTTCTTGCTTATACTCCTTTTTTGTCTTCCAGGCTTTTCTTTTTCAAGGTTCTTCTTGATTGAGTTTTGAGCATAAGGTACATATTACGAAAATGTATTTCATTTCATATCATATTTACTCAGTAAAAGTCAATATTAAAGGTGTACGACAGCGTATTATTATCTGATGACTCACTCCAGGCTTGGTTCAATCGACACAGTATCTTCGTCTACTACTCTCTCTGTAATTTTGATAAAGACGTTAACTAGTCTCCACAACTGCCATATCTAACACGTAAATAACATCAATACCCTATTACAACATCATTGCCCTCAATTAAAAGTAGGTCGACTATAACATTTTAAATAATGTTGTTATACTTCTCGGCGATAGTCATGATTGCAAACGCTTGATGTTACGTATCTCATTACCAGATTACCAGTAGCTTCGGCATCAGGGAAATCGCTATATTAATCTGTTAGTAGATCCTGTATCAGTTTATAAGCTTTTATACATGAGAATCAACTTCAGAAGCCAACATTCCAATTTCAATGACATAATTGGTTGTTTGTTTGTTTGTTTGTTTGTTTGCTCGTATCCACAAGTCATTGGTAATGGCTTTTGTGGTGGTGTCAGGATTTGTTCAGCTAGTGTGCTGATCCGGGGCCGCGTGTATCTATGATACGGACGCTCCTAACATGGCCCGCTATTTGAGGCTGGGGCGGATTGGGAACAGTCAGGGGTTTACACCCTACTCTTATTCGACACTGACTGCGATGTACATGTACAGTTGTGACTCTCTGTACACGGGACCGACGGCTTAACGTCCCCACCGAAGGACGGGATGCTTTCATGATCCATTTGCCCAATTCCAAGTGAACCATGGAGGAGAGCGGTATTCTGTATTTAATCAATAGCTGGTATACAGATCAAATCCAGAATTGATAGTACCCGAATAAATCACAGCAAGTGCCACGGCCCCACCGGGATTCGAACCCGGGAATTTGATGGTTTTGCGCCAGAGGCAAGCACCCTAACCGCTAGGCCACGCTCTCCCTCATATCCCTCAAAAACCCTAAATGTTCATTTTTTTTTTGACACTTTAAAAAAAATACGGAGCGGGACCCATGCCATGTGTTACATGAAACAACACAAATACGGTTACCTCCCTTTGTTTAGGATTGACCCTAGTCATTTTCCTCTAGGGATCCGGAAGGGAATGTAAACCATTATTAACTGGATTCTAATAACAGTTCTAGTTAAGAAACATCTTCGCTAGTATTTTCTACGTTCAATTCTTGATCATTTCCTTTTCTTCGTCCTGTCACTATTTTACTCTTCTGATTCATATTCTTCTTGCCCCTCTTCTCTTCATAGACTCATATGTTCCAGCACGGTCGGAGACCGATGCTTTGCCCTATGGGTTTTAACCCGGGAAGTAATATCTTCATGATTTTTTTCCATAGGGATGCATGGACAAACGAAATACATGGGTGACTTTCTAGAAGTTAGATTTAAGAACTGTTGATTACGATTTAGTTTTAGACGAAAAAAGATTGTATGATTATTAGATCGATATAGGGAAAGATAAAAGTCGCGAATTTGCATTGTTGTGTAGTTAGGTTCTTCAAGATTTCCACAAAGAGTTGTTAAAGACGTGTGTTTACAAAGCATGAACATCTACATTAGTGTTTGCACATGCATCCGAAAACACTGTACAAATCCGTACTATGGGTTTCTTTTTCACCTTCGGACGTACGGCGTCGGGATCGAGCTATTAAGCCAGTTGGAATAGTTATAGAGGGCGTAATACAAATTAGGCTAAGGCCTACATTAATGCTCGAAGAAAAAGAGATTTGTTTTTGTTACGTGAATTACAGAATCAGTGAAGCGGCCAAGCTCAAGTTACGTATATCCAAAAGTTCTGTTGTCTAGTAATCAAAGTAGTTGGAGGAAGTGTGTTATTGATCCTGACAATTATCTATGTCGTATGTTACCTTGTTGAAAAGATTGTTTTGTAAAGAAGCAGCAAAACTCGGGGGAACATGTGAAACGGTGAAGTCTTCAGTTGAAGATGGAGTTTGAAGTGGGGATTTTACAGTCATTGTTTCTGAAGTTTCCCAGTATACGAGAACAGCGCATGTATTACATTGCTGTATTGTCTCAGGTTTCTGAAGTTTCAAGACGTGATTTTACAAATCATCTACATCTTACAGCACATAGTACATGTAGCAATTCCTTCCATTCACCCTTGGTTTATACTGTAAACATACTGTAAAATCTTATTTTTCTATTTATGTTTACACCTACACTTATATAATGTTATGTTTTACACTCCCATTGTATACTAAAATAGATCTTCTTATTAAGATTTAACTAGCACTGTTGTCTTATAAGTTGATATAAAAATGTAGATATCAAGTTTTCACTTAAACTTAATACATCATAACTTACGTTTAAATAAATACCACCAAATATCTCATACACAGCCTAGAAACTTAAAGCCCGACTCAAAGATTTCCAATGGGGCGCACTCATTTCAAAAACCAAAATCAAGTGTTTGGAATTTACATAATGCTTCTCATATACTGGTCACTGCTTAAATAACTAAGCTCAAATCAAAGTCTTACATTTCATACATCGCAACTTTATCATAAACTTCGGATCAAAATTGTTGTTAAAACACAATATCCTATACACTGGTATACTGTATACATATTGCTTCTTGCATTGAAAAACAAAATATCCAATCCATCTCTAACTTCGAATAAGCATTTTAGGTGGCTTAGCTTCGTTCTAGGATGACTATTTTTACAATAAACACAAACAATATTATTTCAATATCTGAAGTCATGTCAGCCTTTAAAATAGCACCCTAAAGAAACATAAATGAGTATTAAAAGTCAATTCTTGTGAGTCCAAAAAATAGATTTCTTGAAAAATTATTACCCTCAGTTGAAATATAATTGGACACACAACGTATGCATTGTAGGATAGAACTCAAAAACACCCTCTGGGATATGCAATCCTCTTATACACATCATCCAGGTAAATGTCCTACCCAGTTTATACTTGTACATATATTCGTTATGTATTCTGATATTATTTTTGCACTTTCATGTATAACCAGTATCTTATTTGTACACTTAAATTGTAAATATTAAGTATATCATCTATACTTTTCTGTATTGTGGCTACTTTCGGTAGTATTTATTACTAACAACTGTTAAATACACTGTACCCCTAGTTTTTCACTTACAACTTTAAAAACAATATACTAGGTGTGGGCCCCCTCCGGACACAATCCTTCTATTACAAGTGTGATTCTCCTAAACTTGTGTATTCAACTATGTATTTACACTAAAGTGAATCAATGAAACTATGCTTGTAGTAAATTTTAAACATTGTATCAACAATCCACTTCATGGTTAATAAATCATGCTATTCTTTGGTACTAACATCATATTAAATAGAAATAAACCACATCTATGAAACCTATAAACATATCCTGCAGTCTTATTTTGCATCTTGCCTTGCATTTCCATTCAAAAAATAATTGTCAAAACACTAACCAAAATCATTCAACCATTTTTTCAGAACTTGACCATAAGCCACTATATGCGCCACAAAATACAACCGCCCACAAAAGCATGATTCATTAACGATTTTGACGTTTGACAATTCCTTTTCTTTTAAAGGAATTGTTATCCTTTCTGCTCTTACCTCGGCGATTAACAAGATGCAGGACATCCAAACAGCAGAGCAGCAGGATTACAAGGATCTCTACATCATGTTAAAACCTGAAAACACACTACTATTCGTCGACCTTTCTTAAATCGGGACTCTCACGTTCGCACGACCTTTCATTCGCTACAGCGCGACGACGATATAACACGTCTATAATGAAGAACCAAGAAGAAATTTTCGCCTAATATATTTGTTTTGGAATGCAAAGCAAAAGACAGACGTGGCGGACACGGGGCGGGGATTATACTCACATACTATATACCATACCGACACACTGTGGTGTAAACCAATTTTTAACAGTGTGCGTTTCTTTCCGGTATCAAACAGTTGGCCGACCACAGTATTAAGTGGATGTTAATGACCGAGTTTACAAGCTAATTACATTACTTGGTTACTCTAGAACGTTGTTGTCTTCTAAACTGCCTCATACAACGTAGGATGGAATGTGAGAGATAGTCAAGTGAAATCTTAGTGACGTTTCCGGGATTCAAAATTATGACAGGGAATTTACTCTCGGCTTATCCGTTCTAACTCACAGGATAAAACCTAAGCGGTGGAGGATTTTGAGGTCATTTCTCGGTTGATCGCTCCCAATATACTCGTACAGATGTACAATAAAGAAAAACGTTGGATCTCTCTGTGAAAATGAACATATCATTTAAAAGCGTTTATTTTTTTTAATAATAGTAAATTTGGGTTTTATAATATAAAAAGACGAAAATAAACACATTTGATTTCAAACTTCAACTTTATTATTAAACTTAATATCCTTTGTCATATTGTAATATGAATTCGTTCAATTTTTTTATTTTCTTACTGGAACAATATTAAGAAGCGGACAGATAGCTCAAGTAGAAGCGGACAGAGATAGCTCAATCACGTAAGCGCTACGAATCCTATGTAGTTGTATGCATATGCTTCCATCCATGCGTATAGGCGTGCGTTTCGAGCCCTGTGAGATTGCCGCTATTCTTGTAATTTACCGGGACAAGAAATTAACCGTTTGGTTGTCTCGATTTACCCATTCCGATATTTGGGAAAGCTGATCCCGGCTGCGATGGTTATTCGAGTATGTCTGGCTGATAAGGGAACGCGCTGTATCCCGATCGACTGCATCCCTTGAAATGATGCTAAATGTTTATGGTATGGTGGGCACCAGTGATCAGCGACCATTTTTGAAAGACGCTTGGAGGCCAATAGCATAAGGCGCTCTATAAATCTCTGCTAGTATTATGCGATGATTAGTAAGAACACTTACAAGAAGACTACTCTTAAAGCAAACTTTGCATATACAATGAAATAATTATGTACATGAACTAAGCAATAGTGGGCATATAATGGTCACATTACATTTTACCGTCACATGGGGTGTGAACTAGTTAACCCAAGAGTGGAGTATCGGTATCAAGTAGTTGGTTGACAACAGTATCGAAGCGAGCATAGTTCAGGACTTAAGGTTCTCTGTTATATTGTTGTGCTTTTTTCTTTGTGTCTTGGGGATCTTTAGATGGGTAACTTGATTGAATTTTAAAAGCGTTAATTCTTTGTTGACGTTTTCTGGAGTTTGACATTTGTGATAAATGTTTATACTTATCCATCTAACACGTTGATGTATGTGAAGATTGTTTAGTCACCTACTTACATATAAGTGTTTTGATTGCATTTAAGTTTGATTTATTCACGTTAAATATATAGACTTGAAAACTTATGAAAGAAAATGTATAATAAAATAAGATTCATAACACACGTACACGCCTTCAAATAATATTCAAGTATATGAGCAAAAATTAAGCAGCAAAAACAATTCCATGTGTACTTTGAAAAATTAAAAAAAAAGCAAAACGCTCATTGGGATAATAATGCGGTATTTTATTGTTAGATCTAGGAGCACTTTCCCCCTAAACACAAGGCAGGGGTCCGCCCGTTTTTGAAAAGTGGCAATAAATAGTATTTAGGGATTAAAACATGTTGTAGTTTTGTTCCCTTGTATTTTTTTCTGCCCTTGTTTTGCTATAGAAGCGTTAAAAAAACAATCGATCTTCGTAAATATGAAAATTTGCCTTCATTTGATTATTGGATATAACTTATTAACATGAAACAGCTATGATAAAGAGAACAATTTGGAAATCAAGCTAATATATAATTATGTCGAATGCATATATTACCAAACATTGAACTGTAATAATCCCCACAGGGTTAAATTATTACTTATAGTAAATAAAAACAGACCTTTTGGGTGGTTAGAATTTCAAGTTCCAGAACAAATCATTTGAAAAGGAATGGTTGTTGTTATTATTGTCGTTGTTATATATTACATTAAACTATTCTTGAATCAACTCTGTACGTAATAATAATAGGTTGTGTGTGCTGTGGCATGTTTCTCCATATTGATGCAGCAAGGAAAACCATTATCTCGTGTCATGTTTTTACGAGTTGAACACAACATATTTTTTCCACAATGTAGTTTCTTTTCTCCGTATCTATAAGGCTGACAAGGACATCAAACTGTTATATAACATGTAATTGTATTAGTATGAAACGTTTTAGAATAGCTTAAATAAACAGAGCTATTTGGAATCAAGATTTTAAAATCTATGCGCGCTAGGTATAATGAAATATTACATTCATGGCATTTATCAATTTTTATTGCAACGTTGGTGAGGCTAATTGCGAGAACATTATTCAAAACAAAAGCTCGCCATTGGTGAACAAAGGGTCTTTAAAATTCAACACTGTGAAGAAACCTGTCTGTTTTCAACATGATTATTGAATGTAGCGAACTCTTTCTACAATCTATTGCCCATCTTGTAATAGCTTCACTTTTTAATAGTTCACTTTTTGATAGTTCAATTTTGATACTCTAAGGGAAAAGACTGTCAGAAACCTGGGGCAAATTCTGTCATTGCAATGACCGTGTTCTAACGGACCACCCTCTAATATTGTCATCATAAGACTGCTACGGGGAGCAATTGTAATTACCACGTATCTATCAAAGCTTTCATGGGATGATTGCACTCGTAGGAAGCTACAGACTGGGGGTGACGGCCCGGTGGAAGCACTATATGGCTGATTTGGCTACAATGGGGTTTTGGAAGAAGTACGTTGCCGTCTGGGCCATTCCAAGATGCCTGAGAAGTCCCGGTGAACTCCAGATGATAAGACCACGAAACAAAAAAGCTCCAGGCTGTCCCATAGCACCTCCCGCTGTATAAAATACATACATTTCGGATAGGATCGTTGCACTTCTTTGGTATTGTCTCTTGTTTTTGCTCGGATTCGCGCAACTTAGCACTTGTATATAGATGAATACCTCGCGGGCGATACGAAAGAGATGTCAACAGAAAAATTGGGCATCACATCTGGCGTGTCGCCCCGCTAGCGTCGGTGTGATGGTCACGGGTGTTGAACGCACACATAATTTGTTGGCCGGTTAACTCCATGATTTTTCATATAAAGATTAGGGGAAAGAAATGCTGCAGCAATCGAGGTGAGAAAGAGACATCAGAATCTGTCAAAGATGGATTTATTGGACACTGACATCTTAAATCTCAGACTTGAAATATCCACCTCGAGCAATCTTGAGAAAAAATGGCTTCTCAATTATGTTCTAAAGACAAGCAATTTGAATAGTCATACTTATAAAGAAATATCAGAATTGAAATATCTTAGAATACTTTAAGTTGATGGTCTAGCAATGGTGTCAGTCTCGTTAACAATGAATGCACTTGAAAGAATTTCGTCAAGTAACGAATATAGTTTAGCTCCTTGCTATATTTGAATAAAATGTCTGATCATCATTGAAAATAAGATTTTAGGTAAAAAAAACAGACAAGCTTGCTCAACAACGGAATGGAGTGGTGGTCCAGAGTCCATTTGAAGAGCCTAAAAGGGCGCACGAGCACAATCATATATATACAATAACACAAATGATATCCATGGTAACGGGGACGTTATCGTCCATCCCCAGCACCTCAATAAACTCCTCTACACACAAATTCACTTTTTGGAAAGGTTTATTACACATTAATTGTAAAAACATATCATTTTAAAAATCTAAATCAAAGAGATTCAGTAACGTCAAGATATAAGCTCTAATTGTATTTCCATTAGTCGCACGAAGAATGTTCTCTCAATCATCTATATATCCGAAAGAGCAAACCCTTAAAACTGTTAAAGTTACGGCAACAATACGGACTGGACAACCTGCACAGAAGCCCCGAATTTCACCTTGCAAGTTTATTTGTGTAGATAGACTTGAATTACTTGATACAACTCTCCAAAGGCATGTAGATGGAACTTGTATATACTTACGACGCTATAGACACCAAACGAAGAAGTTTGTAATCAATCTGATTCTGAAAAATCTGAACCTTCCTATAAATTATTCGGCGGTCAATGAACTAAAATGAAAAGCTCAATTCGCGACATTTGTATGTTTGTTGCCTCAGTTTCAAATCATCAGACGCTAAATGAGCCCTAGAGAATACGCCGAGACTTAACCCAATTCTGAAAGATCTAATAAAGCTTTTTTTCACACATATAAAAAGGAACTATAAAGTGAATCTTCAGAAGCACAAATTAGCCCAATGAGTTAGGTAGTCCTGCGGTTAACTTTCTGCACTTTTGACCCTCATATTCATCGCGTTCGCAATTGACTGTCCACCCCGCCCCATTCAGACATGATCGAAAATTAAAGAATAAGTGAGGGGGCATGACGCTACCCCGTCAATCCCTTTATGTACGACAGAGTATAATTGTTACCCCGGCCCGCCCGCCAGCGAAGCTAGGGTCCGTCAGCAAGTGCCAGGAAAATAAATAGCCCCAGGCGGAGATCGGAAAAAGCCCCTGTATTCCAGACGTGATATCAAATGTTACCCAAAACAGAGTTTATCGGTCAGTCGACACGCGAGGGATATTCATACGTCTAAACTTGGCACTGGTGTTTGAACTTCAGCCCGCTGATCAAACTGTATGGGCAACGTAAAAATAGGTATAGACGAGCTGCTCAATACCTACAGGCCGGTGACACCGATAACCCTATGGTCGGGTGGGATGTACTCCGATCTCTGGCCGACATTCCATACAAAAGTGAATTGGCATAGTCAATGCGAGATAAAATCAGTGAACGGACGAGATGATGACAACTCTCAAATGTGATAAAGCGGCGGATCCGGTAAATATTCGTTGATGTCTAGTTACAACGACCAATTGTTTGACATCATTTTAAAAACTTGAACATTTATTAATTCTATAAATTCATCAATTAATTCAAAAGAACTTCAAAAAGAAAATCAGGCATAGCTACCTTAAAACAATGTTTGACCACCTTTTTGCTCCCTTTTTCGTTAGCCTTTCCAGTCTTCATTTGTAACGTTTTCCGTCATTTATCCATTGCCAAGTTTGTTTATCAATTCTTTCAAAATGATACCTTAGTTAGGTTACTAAGGTTGACAATTAATACATTCTGCATGTGCTAATTAAGAGTTTTATGAGACGTCCATACTGTGGTGTTAATGCATGACGAGTAATAACCTCCACTTCAACATACTTTAATGCACATGTAGGTCACGAATTTCTAATTCACTGATATGTCAATTTGAATGAGAAATGCTCCCGTTACCTTTCAAATAATCATGTTAATTACTTTAGCAGATATGTCTTGAACTAGTTCTAGGAGAGGCCTCAGACCTTCTTTATATCTTCATTTATTCTTTTGTAAAAAGATCTTTCCAGGTCCAAACTTTCAATATGTTTTAAAAGTTCAAAACAAATATGAAATCTATTCCATAAGTGTTACAGGGCTGAATTAAACAGAGTACACACGCATTTATTGGCAAGCCTCGGGGAAATGCCTCCAGATAATGGCACGCTCCACGTATCAAATCATGGCGAGTTTCATGCGCGGGTATAATCGAGTTTACCCCGCTTATGTCGAGTTTACGCGCTGCCTACCATTTTGAACTCTATGTGCCGAGTTTATAAATCATGTCCAGAATAAATCATGTCCAGAATAAATCATGCCGAGTTTTAAAAAACTAACATGATTTTTTTTTCAACATGTGGCAAACTGTACATGATTTTTTTCTCCAACAAGCCCCTCGACATGATTTTTTTCTCACATGAGCAAACTCGACATGATTTTTTTCTCACATGAGCAAACTCGACATGATTTTTTTTACACATACACCAAAAAATCATGTCGAGTTTTCCTCATGTTGAGATAAAATCATGTCGAGATTTTGAAACTGGACATGATTTATGTCAAACTCACCATATAGAGAGCAAAACTCGATGTATAGAGGGCAAACTGGACATAATAGCGCTGTAACCCGACCATATAAAAAACGCTGCACACTCGACATAATGGCGAGGAAACTCGATACACACGCGTGAAACTCGACATGCGCGGGAAAATCGCCATGATTGATACGTGTAAGCGTAAAAACTGGACATGATTTATGTCAAACTCACCATATAGAGAGCAAAACTCGATGTATAGAGGGCAAACTGACAGATAGCGATGTAAACTCGACATATAACGCGCTGCACACTCGACATAAAGCGAGGAAAACTCGATACATAGCGCGTGAAACTCGACATGCGCGAGAAAACTCGACATAATGTGCTATGGGAGCTTGCCATACTCCAGGCACGTTTTATTCAAGCAGACGAATACATTGGTGCGCCATGTCTGGGGAATTCCGTGACCTATGACCTTGTTCACTATTCGAATAACCAAGAGATTTGGAAGTGACTCAGCAAACAGACGAAAATACTTGAATTATTAAATATCCAAACACACTCCCTGTAGCTACTGTTACGGGAAATGCACTAATGAGGAATAGCTGTCCACTGAATGTTATATTTCATTATCAAGAGCCTTAATTTTATTGTCTCAGTCAGGCTTGAAAGTGTTTTAATAATATTTTAAAGGTTTGATATGAGGGAACCTTTGGTAATTTGGTAATTAACTCGTTAATTAGTCATTAACACATGTCAGAATACGTGTAAGATTTCGCCTTATGATTTGTTTAATCCCTCGCGCATCCACAAAGCCGCACATTGGTCTACTAAGGTGCTAAATTTAGTGATGTTTGATTCACCTTCGTTGGGGGAATACCTTAAGCCTCCCTGTCATCAATGAACTTACTTAATTTGCTTGCAGGACGATAGTGAAAGAAAATACGCAGGCGTTATGGTGAAACATAGAGTGTAAATTCGACTCTTGCACCTTCAACCTAGATAACAATACGTCTTGTGTTGACAATGAGGAATTCATGATGAACAACATCATTGAACATTGTAATTGTCCGTCACGTGGAATAGTATAAGTTGTAGTTGTATGGTAGTTGGCGTAGTAGTATGTAGTTGTAGAAGTAGTTGAAGTAGTAGAAGAAGCGGTAGTAGCTGTAGCAGTAGTAACTTTAGCAGTGGTAGCGGTAGCAGTAGCAGCAGTAACCTTGGTAACTAGTAGCCGCAGCACACTGTTAAAAATGTTCCTAATTTTACCAGACTTTACTTTTTAAATTACGGTCAATCCCAATTATTCAATAATCTTCACACTTTATTACTAATATACCTAACATAAAATTACAATTTGGAAGAAGAAAAATGTAAATAAACAGTGGCTAAAAATAAAACTACACATTTTGGAAAAAGGTAGTATTTATACGCTGATCGTTATTATATTTTCCGTAATATTACGTTCTTTTGTAATTTAGTTGTTTTTAATATAAGAATACGAACTATGAAAATCGTTTATCTATAAAATGTGTTAAATAACGTCGTAAGTAACGTCATTAAAGAAATGCAAAATCTTATTTTCCCTATCATTTTTAAAAATAGTTTAAAAACTCTTTTCCTCCTTTTTGTATTATATTTAGTTTAATTTGAAAAAAGTAGTACACACGGCACATATATATTTAATTTTAGCATCTACTATCAGTAAATTCATGTAGTGTAGTGGATATGGTTTAGGACTTGTAATCTTAAGGCCCTGGTTCGAATCTATGTAAGGTACAAGTATTAAGTTTATTCATATGATGATTAAGTAATTGGTGACATTAGAATGTGTACATTACCATATAAAACAGAGTGTATGAATTGGTTTAAATCTTTATTTCTTCACTTTTTCCCTTTGTTTATTGCCTTTTTTCTCAAAATTGTTTGCCTGAAATATAACTTTTTTACAACCACGTGTAACGTAAATACAACGTTTGTATGATACCATAGTGAAAATTTGGTCAGAGGATTGTAATAACGTTTTAATTCTTAATATTGTTTAAACAAGTCAAAAACCAACAATAACTTTGCAGCTGAGATTTTACGCCGTTATTTTACGTTCCCAGCAATGGTTTCGTATTTTTACGGCTCCAGTTATTTTACTTTCTGCATGTAGTGAGTCCCAGCTGCCAGTCAAATGCCTGTTTTTTTACAAGTTTATTTTTAACAGTGCGGCATCAGTAGTAGTACTAGTAGTTGCTGCTGAAGCTTGTTGTTGTAACAG
Organism: Ophioderma brevispina; assembly: GCA_023653785.1. Classification (NCBI taxonomy): domain Eukaryota; kingdom Metazoa; phylum Echinodermata; class Ophiuroidea; order Amphilepidida; family Ophiodermatidae; genus Ophioderma; species Ophioderma brevispina. Next base: position 53,320 of record JAMKCH010009251.1, read on the forward strand.
TAGTACTATAGACGTAGTTGTAGTAGTAGTCGACGTCGTCGACGTCGACGGGTCAGCCTTTGCGCCGTAGTCATCGTGGTCTTCGTGGTATAGTAGTAAGGCATATATAGATACACGGTACACATAAAATAACAGAAGCACCCAGTTACAGCACTTAAAATAATAATTGTATCATTATCATCATCTTCATTTCAATTGTTTCGGATAGCTATCTATCAACATGTTTTGAAACAATCAGTATCACAGTCTAATCACTCATTGATCAATTAGTCAACAAATTACCGTAGTGATGGAATAATAACATACAATTTCACATGGTGATTCAATGTGGTCGACTTATAGTATTTCTAATACTAGTGTAGGTACGTGTGGGTGCATGGCATGGGCGTGTTTGTTCTTTTTAGAAAAAAGAAAAGGGGCAGATAGGAAAAGGGAGAGGAAATGCTCTGAAAGTAAAGGTTCGTTAGTCTCCACTTTTGTTTCAAACATTTCCCAACAGTAAAAAAACCAAAGGGTATACTTCTTAAGCTTTGAAGCACTGATTCCTTAAAGAACTAAGTTACTTACCTTTCTTACTTCAAAGAACCATCAAAGGGTACTAAACAAAATCCTATAAGTTAGTCTGAGAGGGTCGGAACGAAAATTGTTATGTAAAAAGAAAAATGCATCCTTCAAAAATGTCACTTAGAGCAATACGGTATTTTGAGTGAGAATTCCTTATGGAAGACATCAGGGGTTCTGACTTTAACCGTTGTTGTTTATAGTAAATGCAAAGATAAGAGTTAGCAGAATGACAACGAATCAAATTAGAGATGGAATGATGTGAACAAGTAGAGGAAGCCATACTAGAATTTAATATTTCGTATATCCCTAACGTCCCGTAACTGCATTTAACTTTTGAAAAAAAATCACGGAGCGGACCCCTGCCTTGGCTTAGGGGGAAACTGACCTTAGATCTAACAAGAAAAATAACGCAGTGCCTCCCTTTTTGCGGTGATCGTCAGCTTTTCCTCTAGGGACGTTAGGGATAAATATCAGTTTTAAATTTGATTTTAATAGATTCTGAGGTACTTTCATGAGTTTCCATCGGGGTATTTTATCTACTGAAACCTCACTGGTCTATACCGTACGGGGGAAGACTAAACGCGCCGTTTAGTCAGTAAAACGGTAGAACAATCTTATTAATTTACCCGGTGACATTTTATAGCCTTTAACAGCGAGTAAATTATATTGAACTTGAAGTGTGATGGTAGAACACCCGTCACCAAGGGAGTTGCAGCCAGGCAGATGCTCCCTCCGTATCCCTGCACTCTTTCAACAGTTGAAATTGATATCGCGAGGGTTAGTCATCGAAAATAATGTAGAACTCGGTTTGAAAAACAAGATAGAGATTTTGAAAACAATCCAATAATATAGACGCGGTAACTAGATACGCATATGCTGAGCCTGGGTAGAGTCACAAAACCAACACTCTATGTCTCTATCTTGTATGAGGTATGGTAAAAATATAGCATTACTCCAGTCCTGTTTGTGTCAATTTCTATTATTGTAGTATAATGATACCGACGTGTCTTGATTCTACGGCACGCCGGATATCGCAAGACAGAGGTGTCATACACTATCTATACTCAATGAATGTCATCTTGGAAACTCAAACGATGAATTCTTACACTCCTTATTGACGTATTTTAGATTTGCTTCATGAATACTTCAAAATTAGCAAGATGAAACTAACGCGATGCAAACCGCGTCTATTACATAACTTGAAGGTTTCGTACTTTTAAGTATCCAAGCACATTTTGCTCCCAACCCCTGTCGATTGGCTAAAAAGTATACTAAATTATTTTTGAGCTAAACAGTGACATTGTACAATATCCATGAAAAAGATTAGGTGGAAACATTTAAGAAGGGCTATTTTAAATGGTTACACAAATGAACAGAATATGTAATTGGCCAATTAGAAATATCGTAATAAATGTAGTAGTGCCACCTATGAAACAAGTTTGGTTCTACCTTCATGAAAGTTTTAAAGATTTAAGGTTTAAGATTAGAGTTAGGGATTAGGGTTATGGTTATAGCATAATGGAATTTGGTTAAGTGTCAGGATATAAAAATTCCTAACACTTAAGGTTCGTTCATACTACACTGCAACGTGCGTTGCGGTAAGTTGCAGTGCTCGAATTATGGTCTCTGTCCAGTATACTGCATTGCGGTACTGCAACCGAGTTAAATTTATTTTAACTGCAGCTGCAGCAGGTTACGTTGAGTTGCTGCAACAAGTGATCGATATATTGGCACTGCACTGCACAGTGCAGCGTAGTATGAACGAACCTTACAGGAAGGTAAGACGTATTTCTGGAAGGTTCTCAATGAATCTTGAAGTACATGCTTACAAGAACATGAAGAATGTCGAAAAATCAAATTTTTTGCCAGAATTGTAACTGTTACACTCTTAAAAATAAAGATGCCACTATAAGAACTCATTTGCCTGTATGTGTTGTAGCGGTGCCAAGAAGTGGAGCATCAAGGCATAGACGACAAGCCATACATTTCATTTGAAGTATCATTTTCAGTGGAGATACTCATCAAAATCTTCAACCTTTCCTGACGCCATTGTACCAACTTTTATCAGTCGGATTTTTTTCTCGATATATTATACTTTTGTTAACACAATGAGATATGAGACTGTATAATATTTCATGAGTATGATTTTCTATACTTTCTAGTAGACAACAGTAGACAAATCACTTTGTAAAATGAGAATTGATTAAAAAACATAATGCCATATTTATATCTGACTTTCTCTGCTTCCATGTTGCTTAATATGAATGTTTATCAGCGTATGTCTCTCTAAATGAAAAGGAGTGAAATTTTATTCTTTCAAAAAGTCAAAATGAAGTAAGCTTCAGTCTTTTCTGAGTGATTCACTCTTCTCAGAGTAAAGTTAAATTTGCTAGTTTCAAAGTGAATTTCACTCCATTTTCATCCCTTTACTTTATATTTTAATGAATAGGTTTATTTTTACATTTAATAATAGTTTATTTTTCTCTTTTTGTGTGTATTTATACTCATTCCTGTATTCAACATTTATCATAATGATCACTAATAGAAATCGAGTGAAACGTTAACTATTTAATCACTCTTGCTAATGCATGACAGAATCCTTAACCATTTCACACATATAAAGTCCACTTTCATGATTTTTTTGGTAAATCTTGCGACATCCTTCTTAAACTGTTTTGACTTGTTTAAGATTTGTTTTTAACTGCATACATCCTCATCTTTTTCTCTTTTTTCAACAGAAGGAAGTTTACACTATAGATGCCAGAGTGTCGTTCGGTAGTTCGATAGCAGTAGGTCTAATCCCCGCCATAGGACATATCAGTCGTGAGGTGTGCGTGTTATACACCATTTTTTTCTCGCCCCTTGACAACATTTGAAAGAGCTCAGAGTTAAAAGTAAATAAGTCACATATTAAAGTCACATTTGCGCCTAAGGAGTGCAGCTCTTGGTGCGGATTATTGCAAGCAAGTTGTTCAGTCTTGTAGAGTGGTAGGGAAAGTAATGAATCATGCATTGGGATTGAAACACTTAGAATGACCTCTTCTTGACCTTGCTTACTATATAACGAATGCTTATGAAAAAAAGAGTTTGGTTATGTAAATTGAGTAAATTTGACTTTTTCAGAAATAACAATACAGGCCCATCCATAGGGTCCACTTTACTAGTTAAAATCTTTTAGCAATCGTAGCGATAGAGAGAGAGAGACCTACACTGTAAAAAACGTGTCTTGACTATCGTGTCTAAGACATGTCTAGTCTAAACATGTCTAGTTTACATGTCTAGTCTAAACATGTCTAGTTTACATGTCTAGTCTAAGACATGTCTAGTCTAAACATGTCTAGTTTACATGCCTAGCCAAGACGTAAAGTCATGTCTCTAAATAAGACAACTCTACATTGTAAGACACGTCCTATGAAGCAAGTTTTCAGACATGGTTAAACTTGGAGCCTGGCATAAAACAAAATCTTATAATTATTTTTTCCAAGAAAACAATAAATATCTCCACAATTTAAGTTTCATGACGGTGTCTACCTTTGTCCGGACAAAACAATTGTCTACCGTCATGAAAGTTGTCTGGAAACTTCAATGTTTTTTGTTTTAGATTTTATGGTGTTTATTGAAATTGTTTGATACAGTCTAATTAAAAGGTGGGTGGTGGGGAGAGAAGTGGCCAAATTGAGCAATTCAAACAATGCCCAAATAAATTTTATCCAGTAGTTCGTAAAAAAATTTCTTCCCAACATTTAACTGTTCATATAGCAATAATGGGTATTACTTATATACTTATATTTACTTGTTTTACAGTACAACACTAAATGTGTTTGAGCCATAATGATCGGGAAATTGGGTTAGAGAATACCTTAAGTTATAAATCTGTTTAAGAATGTGACTAAAATGTATTATTGTTTGAAACCGGTACTCAAAAATTCATACTTTTATTCTCTAAATCATACTCCCAATAATGGCAATGTTAAAACTAATGCTTTTAACCGAAACTACTCACTTTGTCAATAAAGGAACATCATCATCTACTTTATTCAACATTTTCAAGGAAAAACGATCCAACATTTTCCCGGAAAACCATGTATTTTGCCTCATAATGAGAGTGAACTTACTCTTTGAAACCGAAACCATCCAATTCCCAACGTGCAGTGTGACTTGGGTATTTTCTGCACCGAGGCTTTCTGATTTCTTCAACCCTAGACATTTATAAATCGACCAAAAATATCAGGACATTGAATCAAGATAGAGATATAGGGCATCGTACTTCAATAACAAAGGGGGAGAAAGAGTTTCACATGTTGGTATAGGTTAAGCACGTAGGTCGTGGTTCGATTCCACTTCAGGGTGGCGGTGTTTCGGGCAGTAAACCGTCATGACCGTGGTCAATTAGTTGAACTATATGTCAGTAATCTACAGCGTATAAATTCAACATTACTGTCAACTCTCAACATTGAGAAAAATAAAATAGAAACAAGTAGATTTAATGTTTTCAATGTTCTTATATAATTATGCTTATTATAAATTTCAATTGATTTATTTTGTGCTATTTAATCCTATATTTTTAATTCAAGAAGATATCATTGTTCAAACTGAAATATTTACGAAGATCTTGAAGTGTACAAGTCAAACAATCAATCAATCAATTTATCGATCACGAACTAATTTGATTGAATATCTTTCGATATTCAATCAAATCTATTAATCAATCAATCAATCAATCGCAGGCTAGCATAACAGTCGATTACAGTAATTTCATGCTTACTTTTTAATCATTGGATGAATTCAAGTTGATGTTGCACTTTGGGTAGGGGAAATTATCAGCCACGGCCTCAAATAAACAGTTATAAAACTTCATGAATTTCATTGATGTTTTGTTTTGTCCCTCATACATGGAACCCTCTTTGTCGTTTATGTGCACATGACATGTGCATCTGTTGTACGGATATGAGAAAGAATTGTTGATGAAAGGCGTAAATGGTTAAAACAATAAACATGCATCTTAGCCATTTTAATGATGACTAATATGGATATCTATAAAATAACTCATAAAATCATACTTCTTTGTGGTAAGTGTGTGATGGTTTAAAAATAATAAACAAGACTTAAAATGTGAATGAACTAATAAAAATCCGGAAGTACTACAGAATAATGTAACACTCCATATGAGTCTTAATTGAGATACCTCATGGTTTGAAGATTGAATTTTCCATAATAGTAATTTGATAATTTTTCTAAATAATGCCCTAGGCCACGTGTTGTATGCTTTAAACATACACTGTCCCGCCCTTCCATCTGATCCTCCATGTCTTCATATACTTGTGAATGGACGTGTGCATTTTGCTGTCGCGTCGCGTCGCTTCATCGCCGTTGGAATGTTTTCCTCGACCAGTTTACGCTCTTCGCATCCGTAATTGAGCTCGTTTCTAACACGCTTGATTTGGTGCATTTCAGCTCATTTCCGCATATATTTTTAACAAAAAGCATCCAATTTGAAGCCTACTTCTTCGAACACTCGAAGTATAGTGACCGTCACATATGGATTAGGTCTACAAGTTCATGAACAACTTTCATACAAAGTCCGAGTTTTGTGTAACGTTTTATATTAAACTGTTAAAGGTGATCGTTTTGTTGTATTTCTCTATCTAGCAATAAACACTCTCCGATTGTGAGGAACGCTTATATTAGACTGTAAAAGCACCTATTTTTTTCTTTTGGAAAAGGTGGGAATGTTTTTCTTACTGACAAAAATACCCCCCCCCCCCTCCATCGCAGCGCGGCAGATATATTTTGGGTATATTTCCTTCAAAAGAGCCTTCTCTCACAATGTCTCACCTGAGGACTTTAAACTTTTACCGAATGTCTTTTGTTTTGAAATCTAAGGCTCACACTCGCATCCATTTCCTAGTGGTTGGGCCTTCCATAATCGTTGTCATCTTCGTAATGGTCATTCTGATCTCTAGCCTGGAACAAGTCTGGTCAAAATATTTGGTAATATGGTAATACCATGGTAATACCAAATATTTCAACCAGACTTGTTCCAGACTCCAGCTCCGGAATGACCCGTGCGAAGGTGACAAAGATTATGGAATGCCCAACCTATAGGAAATGGATAAAAGGGAAAGTTGGATCCTTAGCAGAAAGTTGTCTTGGTGGGAAGATATGATTGTATTATTAGAGCAGGAGCAGAATATCATAGGGGCCTTATTTAATGAGTTCGTTCACCCCCACTACAGAAAAGATTTAACACCTTTGGTAGTTTGTATGGACCCTCTATATCAATGCTAGATAGTTAGCATTGTGGTGTCACTTTTTCGAGTGTCACTTTTTCAAGTAACTAGGTAGTTAGCATTTTGGCGTCACTTTCTCAATAGGGCCAATTTAAGGTTACAGTGGGGTCAAACTTTTAAAATGCTCCAATCAAGTTGAAATTTATGCCATATTGTCCATCTAGATATAAGGATTCCAAACATAATTTGTACCACTTATGACCATTGGTTTTGGAGTTATATGTTAAAAATGACTAAAATCTCAATTTGTACAGGGGTCTACATTAAAAGTTAATCTGATTATATTTAAATACTTGCAAATTATTGCCTGAGGAAAGAGGACTCCCAAAAAGTATAGTTTTGATTATGTTAAATTTTTACTTACCGAGATAAGGGTCAGAGAAAAAAGGGAAAGTTGGATCCTTAGCAGAAAGTTGTCTTGGTGGGAAGATATGATTGTATTATTAGAGCAGGAGCAGAATATCATAGGGGCCTTATTTAATGAGTTCGTTCACCCCCACTACAGAAAAGATTTAACACCTTTGGTAGTTTGTATGGACCCTCTATATCAATGCTAGATAGTTAGCATTGTGGTGTCACTTTTTCGAGTGTCACTTTTTCAAGTAACTAGGTAGTTAGCATTTTGGCGTCACTTTCTCAATAGGGCCAATTTAAGGTTACAGTGGGGTCAAACTTTTAAAATGCTCCAATCAAGTTGAAATTTATGCCATATTGTCCATCTAGATATAAGGATTCCAAACATAATTTGTACCACTTATGATCATTGGTTTTGAGTTATATGTTAAAAATGACTAAAATCTCAATTTGTACAGGGGTCTACATTAAAAGTTAATCTGATTATATTTAAATACTTGCAAATTATTGCCTGAGGAAAGAGGACTCCCAAAAAGTATAGTTTTGATTATGTTAAATTTTTACTTACCGAGATAAGGGTCAGAGAAAAAAGGGAAAGTTGGATCCTTAGCAGAAAGTTGTCTTGGTGGGAAGATATGATTGTATTATTAGAGCAGGAGCAGAAATCATAGGGGCCTTATTTAATGAGTTCGTTCACCCCCACTACAGAAAAGATTTAACACCTTTGGTAGTTTGTATGGACCCTCTATATCAATGCTAGATAGTTAGCATTGTGGTGTCACTTTTTCGAGTGTCACTTTTTCAAGTAACTAGGTAGTTAGCATTTTGGCGTCACTTTCTCAATAGGGCCAATTTAAGGTTACAGTGGGGTCAAACTTTTAAAATGCTCCAATCAAGTTGAAATTTATGCCATATTGTCCATCTAGATATAAGGATTCCAAACATAATTTGTACCACTTATGAGCATTGGTTTTGGAGTTATATGTTAAAAATGACTAAAATCTCAATTTGTACAGGGGTCTACATTAAAAGTTAATCTGATTATATTTAAATACTTGCAAATTATTGCCTGAGGAAAGAGGACTCCCAAAAAGTATAGTTTTGATTATGTTAAATTTTTACTTACCGAGATAAGGGTCAGAGAAGGTCAACGCCAATTGGATTATGTTGCCTATGACCTATATTGTCGCATAACATGATAACTATGCACTGTAAATGCTGCAAACTATTCCTCATTATGTCACATTAAGCTAGATGAACAACTTCTTACATTTTTTACCAAAATTGGAGCAACTTCTGATTTTGACCCCTATGATGGAAATTGGTCCTTTTTTACCATTTTAGCCATTTTTTACATATAATTAAAAACAATGGTCATAGATGGTACAAAATATACATTTTTGGAATCCTTATGACTAGACGGACAATGTGGCAATACATTTTCAACATTATTGAAGCTTTTGAAAAGTTTGACCCCTGTGTAACCTTAAATTGGCCCCTATTGAGAGTACTAACTACCTATAGCATAGAGCGTCCTCATTAACTACTAAAGGTGTCAAACCTTTCTGGGGTGGGGGTGAACAATGATGTTTGACCTGGGGGTCCCATGCTCCTGCTCTATACTACGGAAAAGGTGAATCAAAAAAAAATGTGCAACGATTGCAGATGACCTTGACCTTGATAAAGTCACTGAATCATAGATTTGTTGTTGTTTTAATAAAGCAAATCTAATATACTTAGAAATTTTGAAAAAATGAAAGACAACCTTCAAAAAATACGCCAGATATGACCAATTTTCCTTCATTCCAATGGGATTTACGCAGTTAAGTTCAGAACACGTTAATGTACGATGTACGGGGCATAGCATTATGAAAGTAATGATGACACATGATATTTTGTTAATTGATCTATGAATAGCCATAATTGCCTGCATTGATCTTCAAAAAGAATTTAATTTTCACACAAAATCTCCCCATTAATCCTGATGTGTAAATGAAAAGGGTTTCAACACTACTACTGTAATCCAGGTATAGATACAAGTTATACGATTAAAGGGAACTCTTTGCAATTTCCTAACAATGGGAAGATCTTGTTTTCTTGCTCTGCAACAGGTGAATTGGTGTTTGGATTCGTCATATCAGTTGACACATTGGTATAAATAAGTTCATTGATTAATCCGTAGTTGAAATATTCAAGAAAATGTAGCATTAAGTTGACAAAGGCATCATGATATTGATATTATACATTCTCACAAACACAAGTTTAATGTGTGTAAATCCCATAGGAATGGCAAAAAAGGGGTGTGCTTACAAATTTGGTCATATCAGGTTTATTATTTAATCGATTTCTTTCCTTTTTTCAACATTTGGAAGCATAATAGATGTGTTTTATAAAAACAACAACAAATCTATGATATAGTGATTGCATTAAGGTCAAGATCATCTTTAATTCCTTGCACATTTTTTTTGATTCGCGTAGTGTAGACCATGGTTTTTTCTTAATTTAGCTTGGACGAGTCTGTTACCTTTATCGAGGATGACCTGACCCCGCTCAGGTCATCCGAGGTCGTCTTGTGTGTTTGCGTCTTATTGCATTGTATAGATAGTGCTATTCAAGTGGTGATTGATTGTCATACACGGACATGGCATTTCATTTTATGTGTTAACTCTACATTCACCTATCCAGCCTCGTCTCTAATGTATGTTTCTCACATCCTATAGACTCTAGTATGTCTTTTATGAAACACTTATCGAGAAAAAAAAAAATATAATTCACTTAATAATAACTACATGTAAAGGCAATTTTCTTTTGGGAAATATTATACTTTCAAGGATGAATATTTATTATCTTTCCCCTGAGATGGCCAGCCGCACAGTGTTAAAGAAAAAATAACACTTTTTTATCAAATTATATTTTCTAAGTAGAAGTAATGGTCAATATGCCTTTCCGTACCCTATGACCTATTACCTCCGCGTGTGTGAAAGGGACTAACGGCCCCCCCCCCCAACTGGACCGGATATTGACATCAAGTGATTATTGTGAAATCACTACATTTTCTATGGCAGAAGACCCATTGTGGCAGTGGCAGTTTAGACAGGAATTTCATGTAAAATAGAGATGACATTTGAAGCGACGGCGCCAGAACCTTTTTATGATGGGACCCCCTCCTGTGAAATTCTGCGAATAAAATGAATTTCTTGAGGGGGCAGGTAAATCTGATGTAATTAACGCAAAATTCGGAAATTCGGTATTTTAAGATTTATCATGAGGCATAATGCTTGTCTCTGGAGCATTGACGTAGGCTTGTAGCGCCCTTGGGCAATATACAGAATTGCGTCCCTCTCCAATTCCTGAAACAATTGTGCACTAGAGGTAGAACATTCACAGATATCATGCACAATTACTTATAATCAAGTTGAATTTCGGTCTTAAAACGGGTCTTTTTGGTAAAATCGATATAGGAGAGCGCTAAATTGGTCGATTTGCATGGCCCATAAGATGGCGCCCAGGATACCTGCGCACCTTCCCCCTTCCTTCCCCCTACACTGCTCTGGGAATTTCCCGCATGCTCTCCTAGGTGCGGCCACTGGCAGGGCATTTAACCGTTTGCTTATTAGCCTTCAACATTACAAGTGCATCTTTTGGCTACAATACCTATTGCACAGAGAACACGTGTCGACAAGTGCACAACTTTGAATTAATTTGTGTAAGAGACTGACAGGAACACAAACAGACAGAATGACTGTGAGCAGACAGACAGTAAGAATTTCACCTGTAGACAAACCGAAAGACGGACAAGCAGCCAGGTGTAAAGGACCATATAATCCCACTCCACATTGAACGTGTGCGGGGGGACTAACGGTTATTACTGAGCAGGACTCCTATGTAAGGAAAGTTATCACGGTACGTTGGTACGAACACGTACACGCGAGACCTTTATCTGAAAGTCTTACCCAGAAGCACATTGTTTCAACATGTTTTCATGTATAGAAAGTGTGTTGATTCCAAGGAGATAACAACGTAGATAAGTCTAACGTAATTTGACAACTGAGTCTATGAATGGAGATCACGTTTCATTGTGTAATACGGGAGTTTTCACCAAAAATAATGATGATGCTGATGATATGGACCAACAAGCACATTATACTACGTGAATCAAAAAAAAATGTGCAAAGATTAAAGATGAACTTGACCTTAATGCAATCACTATATCATAGATTTGTTGTTGTTTTATAAAAACACATCGAATATACTTTCATATGTTGAAAAAATGAAAGAAATCGACCGTGAAAAAATCGCACAAATTTCTAAATATTACCTTCAAGTATAAATTATTGTGTCAATGAAACAATTAGAAATGTACCTATGATCCTAACCAAGTGATACCAGGTAATCCCGATAAATAAAAATGGGCCAAATTATAAATGAGTGCAATATATGTGAAAAAATGTAATTCCTATGGTATTTCGACAACTTTGCACCATATTGGTTTTATTTCGATTTTGGCGCATTTAAAACAAATTACAGGTAATGTTGTACATCGGTTACGGATCCAGGTACATTTCTAATGTCATTGACACATTGATTTCGATTTTGAAGGCTGTAAATAAATACTTATAAATTGTATCAAGTATTTTTTTTTTTTGAAGAGTTCAAGTTTTTGGCTGCCATATTGATTGACGTCATGTTACAATTTTAAAAGTATCAGAAATACATTTATTGTGTTACAATTTTAAAAGTATCAGAAATACATTTATTGTGTTTAACAACATAACCTAAGTACTTCATGTCTATTTTTTATCGCAGGTATTTGCTGTTTGTTATAGGGCATATTTTAAAATTATTGGATTGGCTTCCATTTTGAATTTGAAGTATGACTTAATGTTACAAGTGCCATACACTTGTTCATTGGATCCTATAGTATATCTAGTAACTCCATAGTTTGATAATATAGGGTTGAATAGATAATTATCATTTATGGCGACGCTATCTTGGATTTCTCAAAACGCCCAAGGATGCCCAGGTGGCACCGGCAGATTCGTATTCTACACACCCTAATCTCTCATTTTCAGCAAATAATTGTATATGTACTCACTGTACGGTCACATGAACGTTCTCTCTGGCTATATTGATAATCCATAAAATCGATGGAAGCACTTTCCAACCCCCCCCCCCCCCCCCCCCTTAATTGACCCAGCCTGGGTTTCAAGTTTATACAGGGGTCAACATTTTAAAACGCTCCAATCATGTGGAAAAGCACATGGCACTCTTTCTCAGAATACAAGGATTCTAAAAATGTATGGTTTACACTATGGGGAAAAAAACTGTAAAACTGGCGAAAAAAGTCAATGTTGGTGTGTACGTGGATCAAAAGTTAAAAGTTTCTTTGATTCAGGTAATATGTGATTGTTTCCCTAGCTTAAAGGATTGAAATAAGGAATAGTTTGCCTTATCTGTTATGCTTAGTTTTCACGTTATCCAACAAAATAGGTGACAGGTCAATAGAATCCAATAGCTGCCAATAGTTGTTGACTTTATTTGCCATTTTGGTTAATAACCAAACACGTAAGATAGTAAAAACTATTCCTATATTTCATATTTCTATATTTCAGTTCTATGAACTGAACCAACAATTTGAACCACGATTTACAAAAATTGGAGCAACTTTTAATTTGCGACCCCTGTACAAACCAAAATTGATTTTTTTTCACCATTTTTAAAGTTTTTACCCCACAATTCCAAAACTATAAGTCATGTAGTATAAACTATACCTTTTTGGAATCCTTGTAACCAGACAAACATCATGGTGTGCTTTCCAACATTATCATGTTTTGGGGAGTCCAAGTGTGGGAAAATATCGGATCCAAAACATGATAATGATAAAATTGGATGATTTACGCCAAATATTAATTGGTCTCGCTATGAGTTTTAAAATATTGGGCTCGACTACGTCTTGCCAATATTTTTGCAAATCATAGCTTGACCAATTAATTTGGGCTCAATCGATCCAATTTTATACATGTATCAATCGGAACATTTTAATTTTTACCCCTGTGTAACCAATTGAAATCCAAGCTGGGGCGCCATAAAAGGGATGTGGCAAGTGCTTCCATCATTTTTTTATTTATCAATGCATAAAGTACTTACCAAAATTGCTCTATTCCAGTGGGATTTACACACATTAACTTGTGTTTTGAAGGATGTACATATCACGAGTATCATGAGGTCTTTGTCAACTTAATGTTACATTTTCTTGCATATTTGTAAACCCCAAAATCTACGGACTACTGATGAATCTCTTTATACTAATGTACAATGATATCTCGCTATGCATTAACGTAATGTCTTGCTTACTGTTAAAATCCCTTGGAATGGAGGAAAAAGAGGTGTGCTTACACATTTGTCATATCTTGTTTTTCAGTCTATTTAATTTCATTTTTTCACACTTTGGGAAGTATATTATATTTGCTTTATTAAAACAACAACAATCTATGATTCATGACTTGATCACGGTCAAGCTCATCTTTAAACCTTGCACATTTTTTTTATTCACGTAGTATAATGTTATAGACCATTTTAAGGTCCCGACGTCACTTCTTTGTTTGCCTGCGAATCCATGCCTGGGAATCGTTATGGCCATAGTATAAAACTCTAACAGATCAATTGCCCAGTGTGTAACAGTTTTCCAAAGGGGCCGACCTATTCAGATACAGTCCTAATCATATTTTACAAACATTGCTGTTTAACTGGTCTAGAGTCTTTGCGAGGGTTTACTCAATAAATGTATATACCAAATTGTAGGTTTTGCGTAAGAACTACAGGAAACAAAGGTTTGTCTCAAAACATTTGCAAAATGTGCTACGCTGTTGTTCTTATATTACCCTTGTTTAGTTGTTTTTGTATATAATAAAAACGATAATGCCACGCGGGATTGTTCTTAATCGCATTTTAATTCACTTTTTGGGCGACGACGCTTCTCAGCCTTTTTTCCTGAAAACTAAAAAAGTCCCCAAAATGCGCATAGCGCTATGGTTTCTGACACAACCCATTTTTTTCTTCTCAGTCTATTCGATTACTTTTCAATACACTTTTTCCCGTGCCTTTGGGAATATCCACAAATGCTCCCAAACATTAGGCCCTTGGCGTATCAGCGTGTGGCTCGAAGTATTTTTGATTTTAAAGTTGCAATAAGGATGTTCTTTAAAAGTTATATTGGGTGCCCTGGGATAAGCAAACATGAAGTTTAATTTGAAAGGTGTAACACTCGAATTATTAGCCATCATGCATTTGAATTTTGGAAAAGTCTGATTTTTAAAAATCGATTACCTATAGACCAAATATATAAAGGAAATACAACACTAAAAAGAAAACCATTATCAAGCCCAGGACAAGCCATATTAACGGAAATGCAGGGCATATGGCATAAAAAAATTACAATTATTGCTAGCAAGAAATGAATTAAATGCCTTTAAAATTGATAAAAGCAAAATAACTGCCTATACCATAATTAACGGCAAACAGACAGATACAGGCTAGAGATTGCTCACAATAACTACAGCTAACTTGAAGGAGATTGCGCTAATCCATGTTTTCTTCTTATCTTTGGCATAACAAAGGAACACAATAGCAAGTTTTCTCGTTATGTTTTCTATCAGCTCTTGATGGGATGGGTTTATTATCGTATCCAGTAAAGATTTAACGAGAACAGTTATCTTGGGAGATAAATGCCTCCTTGACCCGATTTCAATGACAAGATAATGAGACTTCATAACCATTACCCATGATATCTGCAATTATAGAGCGTAGTAGTTGTTGTTTGTTGTCATGAATGCGCAGCATCTATAGATGCCAGTCTCAATGGAAATGGCAGCTCCTAAAATAAAAGTTGCGAACGTTCTTCCAGAAATATGAATCTTGGGCCTATGAATCTTTGGGTTTTACGGATTTTGGGGTACACTCCGTGGGAATAAGTGAATCTATGTCAAAAAATACCTCGTGGTCTGCAATATCATGATATATCTAGGCCTACATGCCTTGGGTGAATTGTCGTAAGACCAGATTGGGCAAGTTTAAAAAAATAATTCAGAATGTTTGTTATGGCAATCAAATGTAGTGACCGGTGACCCTGATTTAAACCGTACAGGACAGTTATTGAGAGGTATGATGAGGGTGTCGTGTTGAATTACCTGTGATGGAGATCAATACCTACCCATGTTTATCGCAGTCCGTTTCTCTTGGTGGCTATGTCACAGAGGGAGCGCTTGGGTCCTTCTCGACGGCCTGATAGCCATGTGGGTTTTTCTTCCGTAGATCGTGGTACAGGTTGAACATCAGAACGTGATGACTTTTTTCATACGAAAAATTTTTTTCAATGAAAAACCAAGAAACACAAGGTCCTTCTTTGTCATGTGCGTTATTCTGGTAATTTTGTCCCAAATTTGAATGTTTTCCTCCATTTTATTGGCTTTTGGGTATCCAAAGACCTATATTTAAGGTCTAGAGTAATCTCCTTTTGTGTCCCTTTAAAGATCTTTTTCAAGACCGAGCTTGGATGTTAAACATAAACCATTATTAGACAATCAGAGATGTTTCTAATAGAAAGGAACCCACATCAACCAACCGCTTTTTTTTAAACCGCATTGAGTGTGTGGCCGTTAATTGCAAATTATCCAAAGTTTGGATTGAGACACATAGTCTAATGCGGAAAGTATGAAAGGTATTTACAATTTCTAAGCGTTAAGCGAATGCGATTTTTTTCTTTATCACATTAACAACAAAAAGACCCAAAAGATAACCAACGTTGGGATATCCCCATCATTAAATGATTTAATGATGTGAGATCTACAGCCATCCAATATTGCTTTACGCACATATCCTTTTATGGCCATACCACATCCATATTACATACAATATGAGCAGGTGATTTTTTTTTTTTTTTTTTTTTTTTTTTTTGGCGTTTACAAAATGTTAGTTATATCTCGACGTGGAGTAAACGCAAGTGTGAGATTTTTGACCACCACTCATGCTCCAGAGCATAGGTTGTGGCAAAACCGTAACCTTCCAGAGCGGAGCTATTCATTATATAGATAGCGATTTATTCTCGTAAATGTTCTCAGGATTAGAATTGCGGATCTGGCACACCAATCCTCGCTGGTCTTGTGTTAGGTAAGCTGACTCATGATACAGTGGTTTCAGGTTCGCGTTTTCGCTACTTCCTCTTTTAAAATATATAAAATTTTCAATTCTTTTTTCAGGTGAGAGGGAAAATTCTAAGTCCAAAAAAGATAAGAAAAAAATAATAGCTGGCCAGGCTTCCCTTTGAGGTTAGTGAGGGAGACCTACATTAGCAATGTCTATCTTGTGCGTAATTACACTTTAGCATAATAAATTTTTCTAAAAAAATGGGAAAGAGAAAGAATAAAAATTCCTTGAAAAAGGAAAGGCGAGTCAAGGGGAATAGCCATGTAAAGGTATTGGAAGGGATTAGTAAGATGACCTTTTTTAGGAGTTTTTTGCAAGTTGACTATGTGATTTTTTGGACACACATAGCCAAGGTATACATTAACGTAAATAATTTAACACACGAGTGAATAGAGGGTTCATATCCCCTATTACATTTACGTTTTTAATGAAAAATGCGACCAAATCCAAATACAAAACATAATCACTTTATTTCGGGAAACCAATCACGCTATACTTATCCACCACAAAGGTTGACCATGCAGACTCACCAGCAGAACTATAGAAGAAGCAATTCCGGTTATTTTGCATGCCGACCCGGACGAAAGTATTTTCTAGGAATTCGGCACAACGTACCACTAACATTTTGTTTAAAATACTTATTTAAAAGCCCTTTAAAAATGTAAAGCTCCCACGTTCAACAACATTGTCAACCAATACTTCACATAACAGTGTTCGTAAATTTTACCTCTGTCCCACAAAGACGAAATTTGTCAAAATTTTAAAATGTTCACCCACTCCATTGAACTATTTCAATTCATATACAAACCTTAGAACATTGGTTACTTCATGACCTATTTGGACATATCATTTTCCACCGTATTACTCGTAATAGCACTTCTATTACAAAGTGTCAATCGGTAAAAGGTCACACACAGGGGAACGCACTAGTAAACTACTACATAGATCTGTCCTGTCCCGAAACTATGCGTTTTGAATCCCCTTGACCTATGGGACCTGATTTTTGACATGCAGGTAGAAACCATCAGCATGAGGTTTTACAATTATCACGGTTTCACAGGTGACCCAAAAAAGGGCATCTAGAGGTTAATTTGCATAAACATGCCGTATAACTGCAAACTAAATAAAGGTGACTGATCCAATCAAATCCAGCATTCCATTTTCTAAAAAATATAAGAGCCAGCATTATTAAAGGTTGCTGATCCATCAAAATCCTACCACAAATGTTTCCTCGAGGCCTCACTTATATACATAAAAGGCAATAAATAATCCACCTTTGGACTAGTGAAAGATTTTTGAAACGTTTTTAGTCATAACAATAAAATGAAACATTCTTAAATGGGCATTTCGTGATCCACACATAGTCCCCCTTGATTTACCTAAAGAAATTAATAATTATTTAGAAAAAGATAATTTTTATACTTATCTGAACCGTTGCCTCAAGCATTACCAAATAAAGCACATACCTCACATACCAATTAACTTGATATTTCCTCTTGACCGCCCTTTCCTTTTGAAGAAGAATTTTTATTTATTATTATTGATATCGCCCACGACTGCTACAACGTTGTGCCAACGTTTTAATCAATCCGTTCATTCACTGCACTCATGGCTCAAGCATACAAAAATAAAGCAATATATCATCTTAATATACCTTCACAACTAATTACATGATATTTCCTCTTGACTTTGACCCAGCCCTTTTCCTTTTTAAAGGAATTTATTTATTATTATTGAGTCGCCCACGACTTGCTACATGTGGTGCCCAACGTTTATTTATATATAATTATGCACCGTTCATTCAAATCACTCATAACGATTTAAAGACGCTGTTACACAGCACATCCTGAAAATTTTCTCAAGGAACCTTCGCTGAGATGGCCCTGATTCTACTCTTTTGAACACTAATATCTTTTTGTAAATGTACGTTCATGTTTTCGCTGGGCCTATCTTATGCGTACATATCCATATGACGTAAATTGCACAACATTTCATAAACTATCACACCTGTAGATATTTTATAGGATATAATCGGAACGAATATTTTCTGCAAAACTGCTATTTGAAAAGTAAGTCAAAACCCAAGCGAATAAGCGGGTAGCCCTCAGGCTCCCCCGCCAAAAACAGGGGGCCACCACATATTAAAATGGATATAATGTGGCTGGCTCTTCCAAAAACCCAGGGGCATTCTGTTACGGTGACAGAGGACGTGCAAATAGGGTCTTTGGGTGAGAGACCAACAAATTGCCCCAAAATATTTTTTTTTGACATGAACAAATTTGCAACACTTTCCTTTCCACAAAATTGGGTATTTTGGTGAAATTGTTTCAAAATTGTTCTAAAAATAGAGGGTTTGGGTTAAAAAACAATCAAAATTTTCCCCCAGAGGTTTGTTGGGTTACAATGGTAAATTTTTGAAAATATGCGTTCGCCTTTGAAGAAATGAAATTTCAACAAAATGATGGGGTCTGGATGACAATGATGCGAAAATGGGTCTATAAGCAGCATAACGCATCATCTCCAAAATTGGGAGTGCCCCCCCGGGGGGGGGGGGGCCGGAGGGCACTTCTTTTTTCTTTTTTTTTTTAAATAGTCGGTATCGTGACACTATTTTTTTTTATAATATCTGGGAGTTACGGCCGCGCCAAAGTAAAATGTTTGATGCCTGCATCGATCGCATTGCCTTAAAGGCTTAAAGTACCAAGAGATCAGATGGTATCGATGGTGGCACTCCCCAAAAAAGTATAAATTACATTACAGGAAAAATATAGACTGCAAATAACAAACGATTTGGCGCTTTGATTGTGGGTCGGTCACGGGTGTTCCCTTGGTCCATATGACCGCTTCTCCGCGTCCTCATCGTATATAATATTCAAAAATCACCCGTACACAGTTGAGTTGATTTTTCATCTCCAACGGTTAAAGATATGATGAGAAAATAATCTTACCAACATATTAAAATTCCGAATTGTTTCGCAAATTCACTTTTTGCGTGTTTAAAACAATGGCGACGTCAAATCTTTGATTTTCTTGACTCAGCCGCCCTGTAGCAGATCGGGCCAGAGGAACTCCCTCCATTGTTTTTGTCGAATGGTGAGATTTAGCGTGTTGTATGCTCACTTGTTGTTACAAAATCCACACCGGATAATAATTAGCTCTGGGCAGTTTTTTTTATTAATTTATTTTTATTAGTCATGTTTTGGTGTTTTGGTTTTTAGTCGCAAGTGTGGCAAAATATCGGATCCAAAATCCATAGTAATGATAAAATTGGATGATTTAGCCCCAAATATTAATGGTCTCGCTATGAGTTTTTAAAATATTGGGCTCGACTACGTCTTTGCCCAATATTTTTGCCAAATCATAGCTGACCAATTAATTTGGGCTCATGATCCAATTTTTACATGTATCAATACGGAAACATTTTAATTTTTACCCCTGGTAACCAATTGAAAATCCAAGGCCTGGGCGCCATAAAAGGGAGTGGCAAGGAGTCCATCATTTTTGTTATTTAAATCAATGCATAAAGACTTACCAAAATGCTCTATTCCTATGGGATTTACACACAGTAAACTTGTGTTTGTGAGGATGTACAATATCACGAGTATCATGAGGTCTTTGTCAACTTAATTACATTTTTCTTTGCTTATTTCAAATACGGACTAATCGATGAATCTATTATACTATGTACTAACTGATATATAGCATATGCATCCAACGTAATGTCTTGCTTAACTGTATAGAAATCCCATTGGAATGGAGGAAAAGAGGTGTGCTTAAAAATTTGTCATATATGGTTTTTTCAGTCGAATGTTTTTCATTTTTCAACACTTGGAAGGATATTAGATTTGCTTTATTAAAAACAACAACAATCTATGATTCAGTGAATTTAACAAGATCAAGCTCCACTCAATCTGCAATCCTGTGACATGTTTATTCACGTATTATATGCGCTTGATGACCAGTAACGTCCTGACGTCACTTCTTTTGTTGCCTGCGAATCCATTCCTGGGAATCGTTCTGGCCCATAGTATTAAAAAACTCTAACAGATACAATGCCCATTGTGTAAAGTCAGGCCGGACTATTTCAAGATTACCTGTGGCCCCTAAACATATTACAAAACATTGCGGTTAACTGCGTCTATAGGCCTTTGTCGAGGGTGTGTTTGTACTCAATAAATGTAATACAAATTGTAGGTTTTGCGTAAGAACTACAGGAAACAAAGTTTGTCTCAAAAACAATTGCAAAATGTGCGACGCTGTTGTTCTTATATTCCCTTGAGTTAGTGTTTTTGTATAGAATAAAAACGATAATGCCACGAGGGGGGGATTGTTCTTTAATGCATTTTAATTCACTTTTTGGGCGACGACGCTTCTCAGCCATTTTTTCCTGAAATAAAAAAGTCAAAATGCGATAGCGCTAGGTTATGACACATAACCCCTTTTTTTCTGCTCAGTCTATTACGATTACTTTCAAATAACTTTTCCCAGTGCCTTTGGGAATAGACACAAATGCGCCCAAAACATTAAGGTCTATGATCAGAGAAAACCAGGAGGTTGATATGGGAAAATGTCGGACATGAAGGTTGGCCAAATCGGTTCATTTTTGTTGGAATAAGTGTACATTGATGAAATATTATCACAGGCAAAGTTAGCCTGATCTAAAACCCACTGTTACTGAGATATACATACCCACATTAGAGGCCCCTGAGACGACAAAAATTAGTGAGGTAAAGTTAAAAGAACTAAAAACGCCATTTTAATCTTCAATATTTTTTTATTTGAAGTTCAAGCACCTATGTTTATTTGTTTTTCCATGGTGTTAGCCCATATGGTATTCATTTCAAATAGCTTTTTATAATTATGATGGTATCCAAGAAATCCCGAGGGGGCTTCGGATGTTACCCACCTAAACGTCCTTAAAAATACCCCAAAATGCATTTTTTCAATGCGATTTACAAAAATATACATCGTTCAATTCTTTATTTTTTTTATATTGCACAAAGGGGAATTATTCCTCTACCAAAAATTAAATCGTGTTCCTTGGGGCGATGTTTTGTATGTATGGTGGTAAACAGTGTTTTTAAACAAATCAGTGTTTCTAGAGAGTATTTTTACGTTATTTAATTCTTTTATAAATTGACCACATATCTGTATAATGCTAGTCGACTTGGGAGTTGACAAAATAAGATTCAAGTACCAAAAATTTTTGAAATTTGCTGAAAATGTGAGCTTTTGGGTAATGCTTACTGTAATACATTAGCCCTCATTACCGGGGGGGGGGGGGTGGTTTACCCACCCCC
The DNA here is from genome assembly GCA_023653785.1 of Ophioderma brevispina. Lineage (NCBI taxonomy): Eukaryota > Metazoa > Echinodermata > Ophiuroidea > Amphilepidida > Ophiodermatidae > Ophioderma > Ophioderma brevispina. The sequence goes on from JAMKCH010009251.1 coordinate 75,029, forward strand.
TCAGGTTTTCCACCCAGGCTTGCTCTAAAACCCCTTTTTTGGTGCCAAAAAGATTTAATGTAATTGTCACTTGACATTTTCCGCTCCTTTTCATCCAAAAAGAAAAAACATCCACAGTGTATGACCGTAAGATACGGGGTGATCATAAAGTGATGGACGGGGTGGGGGGGGGGGCACCCCCCCCACCTTCGGCGAGAGAAGTAACAAACATGCCTAGCAAATTGAAAACATCACAGGCACTGATTTTGGTACCAATTGGGGTAAGCCCAGATGGTTTCATCTTTCAATGATACCAAAATAAGTACAAACAGTCTTGTATACGTACAATGAAGTCATAAATTAGCAGTTACGCAAAAAATGGTCCATTTCCAAAGACACACATAGGGAAAAAATTTTTTGCCAAAAATGTTAGGAATCTCCGATTTTCATGCGGCCGTTTTTTGGCTCTACTTGTGGGAAAGGATATTTTAGTGCTATTAATATGTTTTGAGTTGCTAAAAGTGCAAATATCAATTTTCCCACCCTATATTCAGATTTCATCTTCCTCAACATATGCAACGTCTAGTGACGTCATAATGGAATGTTGGTACTTTATTTGATACCAATGGGAAGAAAAAACTCTAAGCTACCCTGTGGGTACCAAATTTACAGGAGTCGGATGTTCAGTAACGAAACTCACCGGGGGTGCTACCCACCCCCTCCCCCTTCGGATTTTTACAACAACTGGCTCTGGTAGAAGAGGGTTAAGGAATCAAAATAGTAGACTATTTTCATTGTTTTTACATCTACATCTTTATTACAATAAATTACAGCGCTCCCGTGAAAAAAACGAATGTGTTGTCTTGCCAATGGTCATGTGTGAATTGGGTCAAAGGTCACATGGGATCATCAGAGGTCATTTTTACATTGACAGGTTTGTGGATGGGGTAAACGGTCATATGGGTCATCAGAGGTCAATCTGTGTACACCCCATATGAGTCGCCCCCATATGAGTCTTGGACCAGTCGTTCTTCAGACCCATGTATGAAGATTTCATTTGGTTCCAATTGAAGTTCAACTTTTCAAAGGAGGTCAATTAAAAAAAGCACAATCTTTAAAAACTAACATTTTGGTGACCCCCCCCACAACACACACACAATCCACACGAACACATTACACACACGTCAACGGGATTGCTAAGTGGTCCTACAGCTATAGCTGCCGGCCTCACAAAATCCACCTTTTATCGTCACTGTGAACTTTGACCCAATCTGTTTGCACCCCCACGTGGGCTTTGGGTCAGTTGATTTTCTTAACAAGTTTGATGGTTTATTAGCATGTCATTTCAGAAAGAAGTGAAACAAATTTAGACTGTCAACGAATGCCCTTATAGCAGTTCAGTGACATTTAATCAAAATCGTCTTACACCATGGGGATCTTGGTCAGTGATCCTTCCGACCAGGATAGTGCCCATCTGCCAGTGCTTTCACCACACCCTGTAGTCAACCACAGCGCCTTTCACCCGGAACACATCCTTTAATCAGTCACTGTGATTTTTGACCCCCAATCTTGTTCAACGCCCATAGGAACTTTGCGCCAGTTCTTATGGACCCAAAGTTGGCTACATCAGCCCAAAAAATGATAAAAGGAAGTTGGGTGAAAGTGCAGGGTCAATTTGAGAGGGTGATAAGGTTATTGAATATCAAGAACTGTGGAAGGCACCAACAATTTGAATTTGACTTGTAGCTTGTGTTATTTACTTTTAGGAGACGAAGTTTCTCCTTTACAAGCTCGAAAGTGGTAGTTCATTTACCTGGTTTTAAAAATCCAGGTGATAAACCGGTAGCCATTTCATTTAGTGTGAGCACCAGACATATGCAAGCACAGACGCATAACATTAGGCTTAGGAAGATTTCAGGATGGGGATGGGGGAGTGGGGCACCGCGAGGCGAGAGTGGGCGAGGGTAGGCCCCAGTGAGGGGTGAGCAGTGGCGGACCAGCGAAGGGGGGGCAATTCCCCAATTTCCCCCCCCCCCCCCCCCAGGCCAGAAGGAAAAAATGTGGCAAAATCGCGATTTTTGGGGAAAAAAAATTCACCAAATAGTTGGGCAATTTTTGGGGCCAAATTTGTTTTTAAAATCTCAAACTTTGAAGTTCCCCCTCCAAAAATTCCATTTTTCCCACTGTCCCCCCCCCCCGAAAAAGTCTGTGCGCTGTCACTGGAGGAGGGGAAGCTTGGAAATTGGATGTTTTGGTTAAAAGGGTTACAGAGTATTGGGGGGCGTGTCATTGGGGAGGTTCAAGGGCCATTTCAGGTGTCACGGTTCGTTCTATCTTGTGCATGCGCCCCCCACTTCCAAAGCCAATGATAAGTCATTAAAGGTCATTGTAGGGTTCGAATTTGGCGAGGGACAGAGCGCTCTAGGCGACAAGAAAACAATATTTTTGCGCGGTTTTCATTAGCCGTTTTACATAGTCAAACAGTGGACCACATAGGTTGTCCGATTTTATGTGATCAAAGGAGTGACCCTTGAAGGCATTTGATCTCCTCTGTTACCCCACATAAGGCCCTTGGAATCAATGTATAGTATACGAAATGGTTTAACTTCACCGCACTAAAAACAATAGACAAACATTTAACCACATGACACAAGATAGAACGACCCGTGACACCTGAATGGCTCTTGACCTCCTCATTGTTTATCCCATTGTTTGGTATACCAAGACATGAACTTGATCCATCATGCACGAAAAAGCTGGACAACATTTTAAATGCATGACAGAGGGAAGTGGACGGGGAAAATATATGCAGCCCTTTTATTGACGATTAATTTCGTGCATCTGCGGCATTTCTAGGACCCCCCCCCCCCAGATTTGGGCACTTGCCGTGGAAGCTAAAATTGTAGCCCAAATTTTAATTCCAATGGCTGCACATCGCTACCTGAAAAAGGTGGGTGGCCCTCCCCAGTTATAAAACAGCGTTGGTGAAAATTGTCATGGGGGTAATTAGTAATTATGATCTTAAATAATTTGCAATCGAATGTTGCAGGTGTATTTGTATTACACTCCATATTTTTAAAGCAGCCATAAGGAGTGTTTGTGGGGAATAATTTGTGTTTTGTGACCGTGTCAGACCACCGAATGTATCCTGTAGGGTTTTGGGCGCTTAACTGATTTTCCATATTTGAAAAGAATAGAACACTGTTTTCTTAAAGTCACAATGTTTCATCAAGTAACTTTCGTTATCTTTTGTCGGCCAAAGGCGAATAGACCTTCACATTCAAACCTGTGTTAAAAAAAGCTATTGATGTACGTGTGTAATTTTTCAATTAAAAAGTTATATAAAAGTAGAACATGATTGGCATTTAAACAATTTTCAAAGACTAGGGGAAATAGTACATTTCTCCTCCCCATGACATCTGCATATTAGGATGTTGGTGACTTGTGATCTGCTTCATGGCCTAGGTAAAGTATGACTTTGATTTAAATACGTGATTCTTCATGAAATAAGCTACTGAGAAGTACCTCATAAATTGCTTATGTAATATGAGCAATTTTGTTAAAAATATGGTCTTTAAGCAGAAAAAAATCTTAGGAAACACCTTTTTTCTGGAAAAAATTATCAAAATCTTTTGAAAGCATTCACTTGTATTCATGTTTACACTCAACCGATACAGGTGATTTAATGTTGCCAAAGCTAGATGTACACGTTTCTGATGTTTTTTGTAAAAATTGGCAAAATACCAATAGAAACACCCACATTTTCTTAAAAAAGCAACAACGCCCCGATATAAACTAATTTGTTTTGATAGCTTAAGGGTTGAACTTGAGATTGTGTAAAAAAAAATGAAAAAAAAAAATATTGAGATGCGTATTTTTTTAAATTTGCTTTAAAAATTTACAGCTTTTTAAAGCACATTTTTTAAAGATCGCAATATGGGGGGGGGGGAAATCTCAGACCCCCCTAGCCCAAAATTCGAGGGGTGTGAATGAAATTCTTGTTAATAACATTTAAGCTCATGGTTGGAATGAATAAATATTCATATTGAAAACTTATGCTAACATACACAAAGTGGCAGTGCTAAAAGAAGAAAAATTCAGCCATATTCTGGTCACTTTTGGGTGGGATTTTTAAGGTCAAAATAGAGGGGGGCGATAAAGGCAAAACTAAGGGGGGTCAGATTTGTAACAAACTTTGTGGGCATGTATCTTTCATCAACTTCATGTCAACAGCAAAAATGAACAATTTGGCCCCAATTATTGTTCCAGCCACGCCTGTTATCTCGTAATAAAACACTTAGGCCCTTGCGTAATAAGGGGGCCGTGCTTGCATCGAATGATGTTGATTTTAAAGTTGCCAAATAATGATGTCTTTAAAGTTTATATTGGGTGCCCGGATAAGCAAACATGAAGTTTAATTTGAAAGGTGTAACACGCGACTTAGTAGCCAATGCATTATGATTTGAAAAACGTTTGATTTTAAAATGACGGACTTTTACACTATAGACAAAATATATAAGGAAAACAACACTAAAAAGAAACCATTATCAAGCCCCAGGACAAGCCATATTAAACGACAGCAGGGCGAAATGGATAAAACATACAATATTGCTGCGAATAAAATAATTTAAAATGCACTGTAAAATTGATAAAAGACAAAAATATTAGCCTATACCAATAATAATTAACGGCAAAACATGACATAATAAATAGGGCTCGAGATTGCCCTCAAAATAACTACAGCCTAACGTGAAGAGATTGCGTAATTTGGTTTTGCCCATGTGTTCTTCTTATCTTTGGCATAAAAAAGGGAACACACTAGCAAGTTTTTCTCGTTATGCTATCATCAGCTGCTTGAATGGGAGGGGTTATTATCGTATCCAGTAATAAAGATTTTTAAACGAGAACCAGTTATCTTGGGACAATAAAGCCTTTGACCCGATTTCAAGGACAAGATTATGAGTTTTACCCATTGACCAATGATATCTGCAATTATAGGAGCGTAGTTGTTTGTTTTGTAGGAATGCGCAGCATCTATATGCCAGGTCTCAAATGGAAAATGGCAGCTCTAAAATTAAAAGGTTAGCGACTTTCTTCCAGAATATGAAATCTTGGGTTTTAACTGATTTGGGGGTGGGTACACTCGTGGGAATTATGAATATATTTAAAAATACAGCGTGGTCTGCAATATCAGGATATATATTAGCCTACATGCCGTAGGGTCAGAATTGTCGTAAGAACAGATTTGGGCAAGTACAAAATATTAAGAATGTTGTTATGGCATCAAAATGGTAGTGACCCTTGATTTAAACCGTACAGGACAGTTATTGAGAAGTAGATGAAGCGGCTGGTCGGTTGTTGATTAACTGTGATGGAGTCAATCCTACCCATCGTTTATCGTACGTCTCCGTTTCTCTTGTGGCTAGGTCACAGAGGAGCGATTGTGTTCCTTCTCGACGGACTATAGGCCAGTGTGGGTTTTCTTCCTGTAGATCGTGGTACAGGGTTGAACATCAAGAACGTGATGGACTTTTTATTACGAAAAAACAAATTGTCAAATGAGACCGAACAAAGGTTATCTCTGAGTCATGGGCCACTTTGTTTTCTGGTAATGTGTCCCAAATTTGAACTGTTCTCCATTTTAGGCTGTTTGGTATACCAAAGACCGTTATTTTAGGTTCTAAGAGTAATCCTTTTCGTGGTCCCTTTAAGATCTTTTTCAAGACCGAGCTTGGATGTTAACCATACCATTATTAAGACATACGTGACAAAAATGTGCTATGAAATACACCCGACATCAACCAACCGCTTAAACCGCATTTAATGTGGGCCGTTAATTGCAAATTATCCAAAGTTTGGATTTTTTGAGACACGCTGGCTAAGTGCGGAAATAATGAAGTTATTTACAAATATAAAAGGTGAAGAAGAGGCGTTAGCGAATGCGATTTTTTCTTTTATTCCCAATTCACACAAAATACCAAAATATAACCACATTTGGGGATAGTCCCAATGCTTAAAATGAGTTATTATTTGACTAGAAAAGCCATACAATTTGGCGTTACCGCCCATAATCCTTTTAATCAGGCCATACCATCCATATTAATACAATATAAGACAGGTGTTTTTTTTTTTTTTTTTTTTTTTTTTTTGCGTTACACAAATGTTAGTCTATATCTCGAACGTGGATAAAACGCAAGTGTGAGATTTTGACCACCACTCATGCTCCCTTCTCCCGGAGCATATGTTGTGCAACCGTTCCAGAGCGGAGCTATTCATTATATTAGCAGTAGCGATTTATTCCGTAAATGTTATCAAGGATTAGATTGCGGATCTGGCACAACCAATCCCCCTCGCTGGTCTTGGTTAGTGGTTAGGTCGCCTACTTTCATGATACGTGGTTTCAGTTCGAGTTTCGCGCTACTTTCCTCCTCCTCTTTTAAAATTATAAAATTTTCATTATTTTTTCCAGGTTAGAGGGGAAAAATTCTAAGTCAAAAAAAGATAAGAAAAAATAATAGCTGCCCTTTGATTAGTGATGGAGACCTACATTAGAAATGTCTATCTTGTGCGTAACTTACACTTTAGCATAACTAAATTTTCGAAAAAAATGGGAACAAGAAGATAAAAATTCCTTTAAAAGGAAAGTGGTAGTCCAAGGGAAATAGCCATGTAAGGTATGGGAAGGGATTAGTAGGATGACCATTTTGTGGGAGTTTTTTGCAAGTTGACATTCTGGTGATTTGTTGGACACACTTAGCCGAGGTCTCCATGAAACGTAAATAATTTAACACAGAGTGAATAGAGGGTTCATATACCTCTATTACATTTACGATTTTTTTAAATGACAATGCGACCAAATCCAATACAACATAATCCACATTTATTCGAATCAAAACGCTATACTTATCCACCACGAGGTTGACCACTGCAGACTCACCAGCAGCACTAAAAGAAGCCCTTCCCAATATTTTGCATGCCGACGGACGTAAAGTGTTTCTGATTCGGCACACGTACCAACTAACATTTTGTTTTAAATATTATTTTAAGCCCGTCTCAAAATGTAAAGCTTCCAATTTCAGCAACATTGTCAACCAATACTTCACATAACAGTGTTCGTAAATTTTACCTCTGTCCCACAAAGACGAAATTTGTCAAAATTTTAAAATGTTCACCCACTCCATTGAACTATTTCAATTCATATACAAACCTTAGAACATTGGTTACTTCATGACCTATTTGGACATATCATTTTCCACCGTATTACTCGTAATAGCACTTCTATTACAAAGTGTCAATCGGTAAAAGGTCACACACAGGGGAACGCACTAGTAAACTACTACATAGATCTGTCCTGTCCCGAAACTATGCGTTTTGAATCCCCTTGACCTATGGGACCTGATTTTTGACATGCAGGTAGAAACCATCAGCATGAGGTTTTACAATTATCACGGTTTCACAGGTGACCCAAAAAAGGGCATCTAGAGGTTAATTTGCATAAACATGCCGTATAACTGCAAACTAAATAAAGGTGACTGATCCAATCAAATCCAGCATTCCATTTTCTAAAAAATATAAGAGCCAGCATTATTAAAGGTTGCTGATCCATCAAAATCCTACCACAAATGTTTCCTCGAGGCCTCACTTATATACATAAAAGGCAATAAATAATCCACCTTTGGACTAGTGAAAGATTTTTGAAACGTTTTTAGTCATAACAATAAAATGAAACATTCTTAAATGGGCATTTCGTGATCCACACATAGTCCCCCTTGATTTACCTAAAGAAATTAATAATTATTTAGAAAAAGATAATTTTTATACTTATCTGAACCGTTGCCTCAAGCATTACCAAATAAAGCACATACCTCACATACCAATTAACTTGATATTTCCTCTTGACCGCCCTTTCCTTTTGAAGAAGAATTTTTATTTATTATTATTGATATCGCCCACGACTGCTACAACGTTGTGCCAACGTTTTAATCAATCCGTTCATTCACTGCACTCATGGCTCAAGCATACAAAAATAAAGCAATATATCATCTTAATATACCTTCACAACTAATTACATGATATTTCCTCTTGACTTTGACCCAGCCCTTTTCCTTTTTAAAGGAATTTATTTATTATTATTGAGTCGCCCACGACTTGCTACATGTGGTGCCCAACGTTTATTTATATATAATTATGCACCGTTCATTCAAATCACTCATAACGATTTAAAGACGCTGTTACACAGCACATCCTGAAAATTTTCTCAAGGAACCTTCGCTGAGATGGCCCTGATTCTACTCTTTTGAACACTAATATCTTTTTGTAAATGTACGTTCATGTTTTCGCTGGGCCTATCTTATGCGTACATATCCATATGACGTAAATTGCACAACATTTCATAAACTATCACACCTGTAGATATTTTATAGGATATAATCGGAACGAATATTTTCTGCAAAACTGCTATTTGAAAAGTAAGTCAAAACCCAAGCGAATAAGCGGGTAGCCCTCAGGCTCCCCCGCCAAAAACAGGGGGCCACCACATATTAAAATGGATATAATGTGGCTGGCTCTTCCAAAAACCCAGGGGCATTCTGTTACGGTGACAGAGGACGTGCAAATAGGGTCTTTGGGTGAGAGACCAACAAATTGCCCCAAAATATTTTTTTTTGACATGAACAAATTTGCAACACTTTCCTTTCCACAAAATTGGGTATTTTGGTGAAATTGTTTCAAAATTGTTCTAAAAATAGAGGGTTTGGGTTAAAAAACAATCAAAATTTTCCCCCAGAGGTTTGTTGGGTTACAATGGTAAATTTTTGAAAATATGCGTTCGCCTTTGAAGAAATGAAATTTCAACAAAATGATGGGGTCTGGATGACAATGATGCGAAAATGGGTCTATAAGCAGCATAACGCATCATCTCCAAAATTGGGAGTGCCCCCCCGGGGGGGGGGGGGCCGGAGGGCACTTCTTTTTTCTTTTTTTTTTAAATAGTCGGTATCGTGACACTATTTTTTTTTATAATATCTGGGAGTTACGGCCGCGCCAAAGTAAAATGTTTGATGCCTGCATCGATCGCATTGCCTTAAAGGCTTAAAGTACCAAGAGATCAGATGGTATCGATGGTGGCACTCCCCAAAAAGTATAAATACTATTCTAGGATGTAATTAATAGACTGCAAACTACAAACGCTTGGGTCGGCTTTGATGTGGGTCGGTCACGGGTGTTTCCCTTGGTCCATGACCTCCGCCGTTCTCATCGTACCTATAAATATTCAAAAATCACCCTTACAGTTGAGTTTCTTGATTTCATCTCCACGGTTAAAAGAATATGGGAAATAATTCCTTAACAACATATTAAAATTCAGGAATTTTTCGTCAAGATTCCATTTGCGTGTTAAACCAATGGCGAAGTCAAAATCTTGATTTGTTCTTGACGCAGCGCTGTAAGGATCGGGCAAGAGGAAGCGCCCTCATGTTTGTCGAATGTGAGATTTTAGCGTGTTGGTATTGGCTCACTTGTACAAATCCACCGGATGAATAATTAGCTCGCAGTTTTAATTAATTTTAGTTTTATTCGTGGTGTATTTATGTAGTTATTAGTTTTATTAGGTATTTATGTTATTAGTTTATTTATTTATTTTATAGTGGATGTTATGGAGATGTTATTATGTTATTTAGATGATGTAGTGATGTATTTAGTATATTTATTGATTATGGGATTTATTTAGTTATTTATTTATTATTCACAATCACGCTAGTAGAACCCGATATATCATTTTATGGTCCCTTACTGGGAATGAAAAAAATTTCGTTATTTAAACAGCACGAATACCACAAAAAATGTGTGTGTATGTGTCTCATGTTAACGTAAATGTCAATGAAAAATGTGAACTATAAATTTTGTCTTTTCTCGACGTAAACATATCAACATTCCATATAAATATAACGAGGATGTTATTGAGTGCAACTACGGCAAAATAAGTTTCCCCCTTGATACATTGAATGTCACTCAAAGTAGGAAGGTTAATCGGGAGTAATTAAAAAATTGAGAGTAATGATTTTTGCACATGCGTGTCATGAGTTTCGCAGAATTGTCAGCGAAGTGGTCTCAGGACTCAATTGAGTACTTGTACCAACACATTGAGTCAAATTAATGAGAGAAAAATCCGCAAAATTTCAGAAAACCATCAAACATGAATCCGGTTTTCATTGTCATTAATTTCCATATTTTTAACAGCTTTTCAATAAAATATTTTACTATAAAATTTCATACAAAAAGCTTTTAAATCATTTAGTTTTAGAGAAAATGCAAAAAATGGTAATATCAGTTATACTGCGTCGTTTTAATTGCGTTGTACGGGTTCACAGGGACATGCGTATCATTATTATTTAAGAGACGAAAAAACGATTTTGTGTAAATAAGTTGGAGGTGGGTAATTTCGGCAGACTGATCGTGTAATAGACAAGGCGGTCGTGCGCGTATAGTCTGGTGTTGTGGTCAGTCCATGGGTGTTGTTTATGAAGGAGAAATAGTGGACCCGAGAACTGACCCTTGTGGCGCACCGCCTGAGTACTGGGATCCGACCAGAGAAATTACCATTTACCCCCAAACCCGCAATCTCTGGAATATCTTGATCAGGAAAGAATTGGTCCTTGTTTTGTTTGTTTCGTTTTATGTTGTCAGTTGGCTTTTGTTGTTGTTGCTGCTGCTGCCGTTGCTATTTTGTAAGCGATACCACGGATAATAATCAAGTTTAATAAGAAGACGTTAATGGGGAAAAAACGTCAAAGGCCATTAAAAAATCTAGAATAGCGGTGATGTTACCATCGTCCAAGTTCTTGGTTAAATGGAGATCAGGTTCAGGTCAAATGTAATTCGAGGTCAAAGGATGGCAGGCGTTTAAAATGGTTCTTTGAGTCGAAAAAAAATCTTTTAAAATGTATGGTTTGATATGCCTGCCAGATAATAATTCAAATAATGAGAACTGACTTTCATAATATTCAGACCTTGGTTATAAACACAAATTCTTTATCTTTTAGTGGTACTTCCCGATCCTCAACATCGACCTCATCACTTGCACCATTCAAACCTGAGATTTTTGTATCATCAGAAAGCTTCTATTTTTTACACTTCATCTGCAAAATATGATATTTTGGCTGAACTCTTTCCTATTACAATGTTACAAGCATATTAGTTGTTTACAGTTACCGGAAATAGTAACCTATGAACTGTTGCAATATACACAAGTACCGCTCAAGTTAAAATGGTATATTGGATTCAATTTCAATTTTAGAATTAAGGTATGTTGGCGATGTCATTTCATTATGAAACACGGATGATTATAATGTTGTAATGGGGTGGGGCACCTCCACAATTCCCAAACTAGTTTGTTATGGCTTTCGCTTTTGGACACCTATTATGGGTTATGTTATGTTACCATTCATTTGTAAAATCGTTAATTGCAACAGCGCAAATAATTTGAGACACCTTTCACCTAAAATGGGGGATTTTACATTTTTGACCTCCAATGACCTTTGACCGTGGATTTGAAGATAACCACAGTCAAACTGTCCGAATACATCCAGAAAATGCCATGATTTCTTATACTATCGAGCGATTGACCATATTTAAATAATTGTACAGATATAGAAAAGGGCGTGCATAATTTGAGTAACACCTTTTCACTTATATGACTAGAGGTTTTCTACAAACGTCCGCCATATATAGATGAAAGAAAATAAAGTGAAACAAATAAGACAACAAACTAAGTAAAATAAGAAAACAGTTTCTTGAACTGAAATGATGCGTTCTTCATATATCTCAGAGGGCTTGGAAATCAGATCAGAAAGTCAGAAGTTATATTAATCAACTTCCTTGGAAGCGGGCAAAGGAAACCAACGTAGCCCGCGTAGCTTCTGTTTACGCATTCACATTAGAACGGAGGAAAATGAAAAATGATAAGGATATACATGGGAGTAGGAATACTTGGGAGTTCTTAAAGCAAATAGCCTGCTTAAAGGTGCCCCTCCTGATTACAACTTTTCTGAGTTTCATTGGAAAGGACACCGGTGTAGAAGTAATTATAGTCCGCCATACTCACAGTCCGGCTACAACGGTAACGAATAGGACACTCGATTCAGTTGACTTTTCACGCAATATTAGTTTTACTCTTTATTACGTTGTCGTCTATGGAGCCTGGCGGACTATAATTACTTTCACAGGCCACAATGTACCTTGATTCCAAAATGTCATTTGAATCCAACATACCATTTTAAATTAATATGTAATTGTGTGGAAATATAGCCCATATTACTGTACAAATATTTTTCGATATTACCCTGAACAACCCCTATTTTAGCTTGTAGTATCATGATCGGAAAGAATTTAGTCAAAATATTTTGCAGATGAGATGAAGCAAATACACGTTTCTAGTGATACAAAAATCTCGGTTTGATAGGGTAGGTGGTAGGTTCGAGGCTGAGAATCAGGTGGTGCCCCTTTAAAACGTTTAAATTTAGACTGTACTTATTAAAAAGCACCATCAATTTTAATACAAAATGCTGTTAATATAAACCGAATTTTGCATATTTCATTAAAATAATTAATAGACATAGCTTTTTTTAATAAGTAAAAACGGTTCATTAACTCTAATTAAGTTCTAAATGCATATATTGATTATAAATTTCATTTTTTCCTATAATTACAATTTCAAGTTTCAGATTCAATAATTCTACAAATATTGATACTTTAGGATTTTTTTCTCTGTACACTACATACATGCCTGGCCATATGGAAGAACAGAGGAATACTTAAGTTGTCCTCTGAATATGGACCGGTAAAGAATAAATAAACAAACAAATAGGTCAGCGTGTAAAATTTTTAATAGCCAAAGTTTAGGTTGTGTATTTTAATGAAAAATAATCTTGTATACTTTTGAGACGGATTCAGTTCCTTATGGACTACATATTAAACTGTCATGATATTTCAACCATATTTCTACGTCTAAATCCTTACGGATTTCAAAACCAAATAATGGTTGTTCGCTTGAAAAACGACCCTGGCAAAGCGAGATGGCAGTTTTCGACACCCATGCCGGCTCGTAAATCGTGTCAAGTGGCTTATGTGTGTGTCGACTTTCTCTTCCAAACAAAATATAATATCATATTCAACCCCAAATCCGGTACATGAACTCGCGTGCATTGACCAATATGTAAAGTGCGTGGTATTTATTATGTTTGTAGCCATCGGTAGCCAATCGTTCTTAAAATGTGTCCCTTATATTTCTTATATTTAGAAGCGTCTTCAATAAGAAATAAAATAAATCAAGACGCGTGACAGATACACGGTCAAAACAGTGTTTATAGAAAACGTGGTGCAAAGTGTTCAGGTATTAAACATGTCGGATCTCTAAACACTTGGCGTCATATGCTTAGACACCTACCGTCAAATGCTTAAGCCATGTTTTGAGTTTAAACATGTTATATATAGACAAAGTATCTCAATATTTGTAAATGTTTAAAATATGATGCAAAAAGTTTTTAGAAAGCGCTTATTTTAATCACTGTTTAATAGTGCCAAATGCAGTTTTCAGATATGTCTTCTAGTCTAAAAAGATACGATTAAATAAGGGAACAATCCACAAGTGGATAAAGAAAAACCTGTCAAAGTTTAGTGAGCTTCGACTATGGAAAGCTAGAGCGATCATAAATCACCCAGTTGTTGCTGTGTATATCGAGTTTAGCACGCTGCATACCGAGATCAGCTCTGATTATGATTGTTATGATCAGGCCCGTACGCACGGGGGGTGCGGGTGGTGGGGGGGGGGGGTGCTGGTCGCACCCCCCCATATTTAACTTTTAACAAAAAAGTCCACTTTTTGCTGGAATTTTTGATTAAAAAGGTCTCCCAAAAAAATTTAGAGAAATTTTGAGACAGAGTCCACTTTTTGGTGATAAAATGTTCAAAAAATCCAATAAAGGACCATTTAGGGGTTAGGTCAACTTTTACCAAAAAAAAAGTCCACCTTTTTTCAGAAAACAGGTCCATGTTTTTAAAGTCACGACCCCCCCCCCCCATGAAATCCGCGTATACGGCCCTTGTTTGATTATTATGATTGTAGTCGATGTGATGCCGTGCATACAGTTATAGTCATTTTCTTTAAATTTTAAAAGTTCTATAGTCACGACAGTAATACTTTTGTTTAGCCAATATCACGTGCGTTTTTATTCAACAAAAGATTGTTACCGCGAATAGCGCTTTTTGGGGAAAAAGGATTAGCCTTAAGGTATTTATTATTTGCACGTCTTAGTTTGATTATTGTTATTATCTTTTAAGCAGGAAATACAGTTGGTTTATTACTAGTTAAATTCCAACCACCTCATGCATTTTCCACGGATTCGCATCACGAAACAGTTGAATAAGATGATTAAAAAATTGAATATTAATGTTGCTTTGGCCTTTCTGACAGTTAGGGTTGCAGGAGTTCCTTTGATGAAGTGCTATGCGTGGGGCTTTTTGACACAAGGCCGACACCCGTTAGACTCCCTTGGACGTTTTGGCTCGACGAGTCGCATGTTTCCCGATCCAATTTTTCGGACTGAGTCTGCGGGAAGGTGAACGGGTGAAGCTTGGCGACATATAGGCAGCACGCACCTGCAAAATCTATCTTTGCCTATGCGTAATTTGTCAAAAAAATATATAAATGAAATATGGGCAAGAATGAAAGCCCAAATTGATGTCAACCATTGAAACATTAATATCAAGAGGCTTAGCTTAAATGCCATACGCCACACCAAATCATTTGAGTTGAAATCGACAGGAGTGTGATCCAAAATATTTGGCAGCCAACAGAGAAAACTGCTCAGGCAGAGGGTAAAGAGGGACGTGATGATGACGATGACGATGGCGATGCGATAGCGATGGCGGCGACGACGACGATGAGGAGAAGGAGGAGGAGGAGGAGGATTCACCATCTTCATCATCATCATCATCATCATCATCATCATTATTGTCATAATTTAACCTTCACGATCGTCATCCATCATCATCACCATCGTCATAATCATCTCAATCAATGCATCATTATTATCGCCTTCGTCATCAACATCATCATCGTCATCATCGTCATCACATTCATCATTATCATCATGCGATCGTGATAATCTTGATGATGACTATGATAATTAATTATTATGTGATAATTCTGAGTATGACGATGATCACATTAACGATAAAGACGATGACGAGGAGTTTATGATGATAATGACGACGTCAAATTGATGAGGTCCATGAGAGCCCGCAGAAATGTATTGAAGGAAGATAAACAGGAACACCAAAAACAATATAGGTGTTAACAGAGAAGATGATTTGTCATGAAAATTTCACTCTAACTGGAATATTTTTCAAGCAATACAACTGGTTTTCACAAGAACTTCGCTGTATGTAACGGGTTAAAATACGGGAACTAGTAGTCCCAAGACGAAGAGTAAACTTGGGCAATGGCGGGTGATAATCAAGTCACTGAATTATTTAGCAGGCTATCATCACATTACCATGGACGGAGAAACAGTAGAAGACTTTGATTGAATACTCGGCCTATACATGGATATAGGACGTACGTACGTGACTCGACTAGAATATAGCATTAAACATACATTCCCTGAATTACGATATTTGTCAGGCGTAGAGGGTGCGATAGAAAAGAATCATTAATCATTTATAACTGCCGTGATTATCAAGGAAATATAACATATTAACTAGGAAGATCTTAACATTAATACCATAACAAAGTCATTTAATGATTCTCGTGAATTTGATTTGGTTGACTTGACAGATTTTTTTCGTGAGTACAGCCTGAGTGTATAGCGGTAGACCATGGTTGAGAGCGGCAAAAATGAAGAATAAGTGGACTTATCTTTTTATTTCTTCACTTACTCTATCTTATATATAACCGCATGAACGAAGGTTTCGGGTTATGGGGGGGGGTGGGGGGGGGCGGGGGGGGCGCGCTTTCGGGGTATAACATTTTGAATTTAACAGAATAATAAAGAATTTAAGGAGTAAAGTTTCCTCTAGCTAAGAAGTCCTGTTATTTGTTTTTGCTGAGGATCGGTATTCTTAATTATAACAGCTAGTCACTAAGTGCAGCAAACAATTCACAGATAGGCTTTAGGTAATTTGATAATAATTATTTAATGTATTGCTCATGTTTACTAAGAATTTTTAAAGCCTTAGTTTTGTAAAGAGTGCTTCGGTTTTTATGTTTCTGTACACATATAGTTTTACTGGAACAAAGTATGGAAGAATAGCGGGAAACTTAAATTCCAATAAATTGCTCTATGGCCCCCTGTTTAAAAAAACCGAGCACGCTCTATTAACTCTCATAAGCGTAGATGGGCGGGATCATTAAATGCGCCTTTCGCTAAGTAAACTCTCAAGGGCGTGGGCACAATAACCACTTCAATATTTAGCAAATATCCAAGTTTTTCCAATCAGTCTGAATAACAACATAATATATTAAAGGTGCTTGTTCCGATCGCCTCTGGACCCCCCTGATTTACCCGGAAGTAGTATAAATTTTGATATCAGATTGAAAGGGCCGTATTTTCTCATTATTGTCCTGAAATTTTAGCTTCCCGATTCCTTCTCCGTCCCAGATATAAACAAACTCCCGCCGTTGAGTGGTTAACCAGCATTATTAGCACGTATTGAATAGGGCCTTGGAATGGGCCATTATCGCCTATTACCAATCGCAAGTTTGTTTCCTTCCCCGATACTTGAAGGTAAGTGTGGGGCGGTGCCAGGCTCTCATGTCATATATATCCTGACACCACTATCGAAACACCCACCTTTAAACTGAGTAGTTTGATGACAAAAGTACAGGTCTCCGAATTCGAGCCTTTTTCAAATGTCCATTTTGAATAGTAACACTAATTTACAGTTTCGATTTCTGGGATTTTCTGTGTTACATGGAGAAAAAATGGTAAAACAGTGTGAGGAATATGGTAAGCAAATGAATATACACCACTATATGAATGACCATAGTATTCTAAAAATGTAAGTTTGACATCAAAACCGCACACTAGCCGATGGCGTATATCATTAACACAAGTACAGGAAGCTTCCTATTTTCTCCCTATTTGAACGAAATCGTCCTATAATCGCGCTCATACTTCACTGCATCTGCATATTGTGGTGAGTTGCTTGGCCGAACTTCATGCACTCTACACCCAAATCTGCAACTGTATTGCGGTACCGCAATAAAGTCCAACTCATTCTAACTGGAATTGCAGTGAGTTGCGTTGAGTTGCAGCAGAATGTGATCGATATATCGGCAACGCCACGCACACTGACTTTACCGGTTTCCTTTATATACCTTACACTGTGCGTTTTGCGCCCATTTATTTTGGTACTATATGTTTTTTTTAAAAATATATTTTTTGATTTTGGATTCCTCTTCTTTTAACTCGCCCCGTAATTGAACAGACAACACGCGGGTCACTCATTCATCGTGAGTTTTATTGACGCAACAGAGGCGTGAAGAAGAAGCGAAAGAAAACTCTGCCCCGTTGAGAGAATGGGTTACGATTGCCTATACTCGACAAGCCATTTAGCTATAGCTGGCTTGAGACCCAGACCTGCCGGCACTGAACAGATGGGGGAAGGGAGAAGGGGAGAAAACGCTGCGAGGAGATGTATGCCTACGGCGGGTTAACGGTGTAAAAGACAATCCTTGTCGTTTTTAAGACATCAATACATTCGGGTTTGTTACTGTGGCTGAACACTTTGTTACTGTGTCCTGCGACACAGACTTGCACTGTATTGGAAAGCATCGATGAAATCAAGTTGTAACAAGAATGGATGGATATTTATATTGAATACATTTTCGCCTTGTAATGCTCTCTGTCTCTTGAAAGTAAAATTGACTTAACGCAATTTTGATATAGGTTTGTTGGAGAATGCTTAACCAAATTGAAGTTAATGCTGTAAAATTATGGGCATTGACATGGATAAGGGAAAGTGCACAAATATCCAAGGGCCTCAGGAGAGGGGGTTTTGTCTCGCACCTGCGAATTAAGCTGCATTCTCGTTACCTGGTGACAAATATTGCCATATTTTGCTAATAATATCAAGGGCAAGAGAAGGGGCCTTCACTGGTCGACCTCATATATTTTCGGAACCGTACCAATTTTGTTACTCGATTGGTCGCTGAATCTGTTGACGTTGTGACTGGTTAAATTGATCTTTATATTAATTGGTTAATAAATTGGTTCTAAATGATCGGTGATTTTATATTGCACAAAATATTACGTGTCAAGAATTTCAACCGACAATTTTGCCTTAGTTTGAAGATAATTTCAAATAACTTCATGTAAACCCTTCATTATTGCATGACATGTATAAACAGTTATCGATTCGATTGGTGACGGCACTTGACGAAAATAAAGTCATGATTCTCATAGAGGGGCTATCGCAGCAATTTGAATTTGTTGGCTACCGATGAGTGAAGACTAAGCGAGACGCCAGATGGCAATCTTAGCTTAACCAATTGTTATGCCGTCTCATCTGCCACAGCTCATCGGCCATGATATCGGCTTAGCTGTGATAATGTGTCTCTTTACAGGTTTATTGCCCTTATCAAGCTACTCACAAGGTCTTGTTAACATTTAATAGCATAGGACACTGTTTCGAGGATTTGATACACATGTTCGTAGTTTGCGAGTTTAATGGATTCGAAGATGACCAAACGATTTGGAGTTCATCTCAAAAGCGGTGACATAATGTTGTTGGCATGTTTGTCCTTGTCTTAATGCGATTTTTCTCTGTTAAGTCAGATGAGATCTTAAAAGTTTATTGTTTGGTTTCAAAGGCTTTGTTTGTTAACAGGAAATGTCATTTGCATCATTTACAGCAATATTTGCTATCTACCGAAGATAGCAATTATATAAATAGTATACCTGTTTATTGGAGCATCTCGTTGTATATCATGTGAACCTATATGGAATATAGATCCAAGCGTGTCATAAACACGTTTTCACATACGCAGCCAGATTCTTAATCGGAGTATCTTTGAAGTACTGTTTGAGTAGCCATGAAGTACCTACTCGCATGGGTACCATATTAAAAGCCATAAACGTTTTGCATTTACCCGCCTTGGTTATTTAAAATTGTGGTCACATATATTTTATAATTTACATTAAAACATCTACATAGGGTTTTTTTGGTGATGCTAAATTGAAATATCACCATTTCTAAACTTAAAATGACCAGAAGAGAGTAAACAACAATGGAATGTTTGGCGTCCTGGGATAAAGTTTTGTCTATACTCTACTATATGCAGCTGGTTGCAGTAGCTGCAGTGGTATCGGTGTGTTCCTTTCAGTTACCTGGAATCCAACTTTAACCATATAGCTACTGTACGCCCGTGTACTTCTTTGGTCCTTATAGGTTTGTATCGGTAATGGCTCATGGGCTACCTTTGGGAGTCAGGCCCTTGCGGAAGGGGGGGGGGGACCCCCCCCCCCCCCCCCCCCAAATTCCACAAAAGTGGCAAAAGGTCCTCTTTTTGCCATTTTTTCCATTAAAAGCTGTTGAACACAAGTAGGTTCATTCGAAGAACGATTTAAAGTGCATTGGGTGGCACGTAAATTGTATTTGCATGGTATAGCTTGATATGTACGTATTGTTTGCTTCACCTAAACGAATGGCACAGATTTCAAGTCATAATTATGTATGTCACATGACCTGCTTCCCTTATTTGGTTGAAATCGTCGATTAACAACCTTAAATTTTCTTAACACTACTATAAAATTAGAGCTCTTACAAACGTGAATTAATGTAGGCCAAAACAAAGCCTTTTGGTCAATCTTGTCTGCTTTAGGCTGTGCCTAGTATTCCAGCATAGTCTAAGGCTTTAGGAAAAACGAAGAGTTTAAGGAAATTCAAAGTATGTGTTAAGTCATTAACAAATCTTTAATTAAATGTTTGTTGTTATATGGAGATCACATAAAGAAGTGGACATTTTCTTCTGAAGAATCCACCCTTAAAATGTATTATGTATACTTTGGCAATTATTTTTCTTTCAAGCAAAGGAAAATTAGCGAAATGTATATGGTGCACAAAGGTTTAATTTTTTGGCAAACCCGTAAATTTGAATATTTAAACTGAAGTAATATGACGTAAGTGATTTTGAGCAGCGCCGAAATAACTGATTCACAATTTCTCAAATATCTGTCTTTCACACTCGCTTGAATAGTTCTTGTTTTAATGTGATAAATAACATATTATCTCTTAAAATAAACGTTATTTAAAACCACGCTGACACTACACTCTTGGTGTGTTTTTGTAATTTTCCCAGCAGGCCCTCGAACCAGGAAGGTGAAACCTCGAGATAAAAGAGAAGAGAAGAGACCTCGCACCGCCTTTAGCGCCGCTCAACTTCAGAGACTCAAACAAGAATTCCAACAGAGCAATTACCTAACGGAGCAAAGAAGAAGAGGATTAGCGAAAGAACTAAAACTCAACGAGTCCCAAATCAAGATTTGGTTCCAAAATAAGAGAGCTAAAATTAAGAAAGCAAGCGGCGTGAAGAATGAGTTAGCCCTACAGCTGATGGCGCAAGGACTTTATAACCACGCAACGGTGCCCACGAAAGAAGAGATTGTCACTGGTAGAGAGATAGAACAACATAAATCTAAAGATGCATGATAATGATGAGAATTTAATCCTGTAAATAAAGCATGTGTACATACTATTTTTGTGAGATTTATCCTTGAAAGCTTTTACATAAAATTTAATTCCTTGTACAGTAAAAATAGAATTTTATTTCTTTTACAGTTGACCTGGCAATGTTGGAATTATATAATGTTACCGAAACAATATCCATTGCTGTTAAATAGCTTTATTAATGATTCATAAATGGTAATCGTTTTTGACATTACGTCCTAAAATGTTGTTTTGTATGCAACTGTCCGTTTTAGCTTTAAATCCCTTATAAAAATACGTATCGTCATAAAGTTGAAAATTTTGACAGGAACTTGAATAGAAGTATTGCATAGCCTGTTCATTTTTTAAAGATGGTAGATAGTTGAAAACCATATTTACATTTTGATAGAGGAAATTACAAAAAGATTGCGTTTACAGGGTTTTCCTAAACGTTGCCATTGGTTTCCTTTTATGCTATAGATGAGCCATAAAGTTGGACTTTAGGACCAGTAATAGTAAGAGATACATGCCAATATTGGTTCGCTTTAAGGTTGCGGATCCTGATATGAAACTGCAAAAAACAATTGATTTGACCTACAATTTTCCTCGTTCCCTCAATTTTTCCCCTAAACTGGGGACTTCATAGGAAAACTGATTAATGGAACCAGAAGATGACTTTTTGTGGTCTTTATATATAACAGGTTGCGCAATAGTGGTTTTTTTCAAAAGCGAAAAAAAGGACGACTCCCCAGCAATTTCTGTCCCTGTCTTAATGGAGGTTCAGAGGCGTTGTTGCCTTCGAATGGATTTGTTCAAGATTCAATGTTCGTGGTGTTTTGTGTAAGTTTATTTAGGTTTTTGCCTTGGTTATGCACCACTAACCTGGCTGCCGTAAAATCAAAAATCTTGCTGGACTACTTTCTGCATGTGCATCGGAAAGTGCTTTTAAAGTCCTGAAAATGCACTAGTTATATAAGACGTGATGAAATTTTCCATGATTGACATGGTAGACTGGTTATGTTTTCTCAAACTAAGTGGCATTTGGACAGTAAGTTTGAGGCAATTTACTCCGCGGGCATCAATCATTTCACATCGATTTGCAAATTACTAGCTTGGGCGACTATAGAGAATCTTGGGTTGCCGGTCTGACATCCTGCGAGTTGGTGATTTAACAAAAAAAATCTGGTCGTCATATGTTCAAAATTTGTTATTTTTGGTTGGTGATTTAGCTTTGTACTATGTTGGCTTACGTTTGTGTTTCTTCTGTGAGAGTTTCTTAAATGTGAAAGAACCAGTGCTCAAAGTTGCCATTCTTTTCTTCTCATAACTAGTGTGTATAAGTGGAGTTAGTGGTTGTGGTCCTTAGATCCGCCTCTGGTTTGGAAAATGAATGCAAGGTAATTGGGCGTCCCTTATTTTAAAAGAGGCATTTGAGGATTCCACAACTACGCTAAAAAGAGATTTTTATATCATCTGAATCGTTGGCCTAGTATGCGTGCCTAATCTTATGCAAATCCGCAATTTGTTATTTGCTGTCCATACACGGACAGAAATTACAATATAGTGTCCTGTGGGTCAGTGTGATACGAGCATTTGACCGTAACGCCAAAACACACAGTCAGAATAAACTGAAATTTTGGAAAATGGCCTTTTCTTGAGGATATCTAGTAAATCATTAACAAAAATGAAAGTGTTAGGATCACGAAATGCACTCTTAAACGTATGCATTATACCAATGAGCAAACAAAAGACGTCAGGATCACCACCGAATCTCTAAATGTCACTTTAATGGAATCGTCTACTTCAAAAAAAAAGTCTGTATTACTTTATCTGTTTAAGAAAGCGAAAACCACGGATATGTATAACTTTACTTTTATTGGCATCACGGAATTTAATTCTCATAGATTGTGACAGAGACCTTATTTTTATAGATTTGCACTACAGACCTGCATAGGGAATGTGGACAATAGCAATGTCGTTTGTCTGCTGTATTTTGTGCAAGTTCATGCTGGATGACTCTGTAAGCAATTGTGCTAAGGCGATCATGTGACAAACTGTCCTGTCTTCACCATCGTGTCTGCATTTAGACATGTCTTCGACAAAAGATAACATAAGATGTGTCCTGAATGAAGTCATGATCCGAGACACATGGTCGAATATGGCCAGATCCTCCTGTGAGACATGTCTAGTCAGAAGACTCTAAATATGGACGTGTCTCAAAACTAGCTTTAAGACAATGTCATGTCTTCCATACGAAATACAAATGTCTTGTACAAAGATATGATTTCACATCTTAGCTAGGCACGTAGACTAGACATATCTTGCAAGAAGACTGCGACCTAACGGGGACACGTCTGCAAAGGACATGTCCTACTGATTGTCCTGCAGTAAGCCATTGCTATGTTTCCTTTAGAGAAGACATATATAAATGCAACACCCAACTTTTACAGTGAACGTAACCATACTTTCATCTGAAGCCTTTCGTTCTGAAAAAATGTCTTTCGAATGTAACTGGTGTCCCAGTGGAGAGTGGGTTGCGAAAAAAGGTCTGCTACGCTATGCATTTTTTTTCTTACTTCAACTCTGGCTTCTTTTGAGAAGAAGAAAAGAGAAATATCACCTTTTTGCTTTGTTCCTACAACCAGAGAGAATGTATTATCAATGTTTATACAGAACAGAATGTCGAAATTGCTCAGGACGGTACGAAACGAGCAATCGATTTGGGTCGAATTCCTTGAACCAAGATCAAAACCAATCCATTGAAATAAAGACGTTTTAGCTAATGCCGTGATGCGTTAGAGGGCGGCATTTGGTATTTATTCCTAAGATTTATTCATCAGCATTTAATTTCTTTCTGATAAACCGCATGCAGTTCATTTAAGGGGGTTCCAGAACTAAGAATATACCACTGATATTAAATACATTGCATGATGCAAAAGTTCAATATTCCTAATCACGTGCGTTTTGTGGATTCTCCAAAAACATTAATTTTGAAAGCTTCTTTTTAACTTGGATATTTTGTGGATTTATCTATTTTGAGATTGAGGTCGATGAATATAATTCTTTCACACAGAAGGTAAGCCTAATCTGACGATTAACTCCTATCATTCGTAATACAAATCAAAATAAAAAATAATCAATTGAATTACGAAAGTTTAGATTTTTGGTGTTTTGTTTTTTTTTAATTTCAATCTTTTTTTTATTGATTTCAATCTAATAACTAAAACAAGAAAGCCAGTTGACATGTTTGATGTCAGCTATACGATGGTTATAATGCTCAATACTGTATGCTTACCTCCTGTGAAAGAATTAAAAAGTTCAACCTTAAACTAGGCTAAAGGTCCGTTCATACCTCACTGCACTGTGCGTTGCGTTGACGATGTATCGATCACTTGAATTCACTCTCTGCCGCAACTCACTGAAAATCCAGTTAAAATGAATTTAACGTTATTATACGGTAGTTGGGTAGAGATTGCAGTTAGCCAACGCAACTCACTGTAACGCATGCAGATGCAGTTAATATGAATGAGCCAAGAGCCAATGTTTTTATTTAAAAAAAGTTTTCGAAATTAATGTTTTCATGGCAGTCTGGCAGAGCTCACAAACACACACAAAAGTGATTAAAAAGTCCTGCATCGTGTAAGATGTGTGTTTATATCTGTAATTGTCTTAACATAGACAATCCAAGATGCAGTCCAAGCCACCCTAGTGGCCCGTAAAGGTGTAGTGTATTATGAGATATGTGTTTTTTACCTATCAAAAATGATTTTAAAGTACCAAGTACAAACGTCCTTAGTCTTGGATCAGTAATGGTGTCAAGGATTTTCTTCTAGACTTTTTACAGCAATGACTTTTGAAGTGGTCAGCCCCTTTACAACATTTACCATTTCTTAATTAAAGTCACGTTTACACTCTTTGAAAAATGCTTTGTTTCCTTATATATTTATCCAAAAATGGATATTGAAATGCTTAAATTTGAATTTAACTTATTTTTATTATTATGCAAAAAATGGGACTTTTGGAAGATAGTTCTTCAAGTAATAGAAGGAATTTAATCATTTTCAAAGGTTTCTCGCTAAAAGTTTACATAATTTGCTATTTAAGGTTGCCGAGTTTACCATTATTACTTGCATGTAAATAATTTTGAAAACTTCTGCGAAAAAAATGAGAGATTTCACAGAACTGTCATGTAAAATAGAGTTGAAAATAAAATCGAAATTGCCAAACTACTCCAGTCTTTGTGTTCTGGTCGATTCTTACTCATATCTTGTTCTTTGCCTTGATAAGCTCAACACTGTAAAAGCAAACAAACAAACAAACATAAAACAAACACAAACAAAAACAAAGCACTGTTTAAAACTTGTAAACAACTGGGTTGTTTAAGTCAAGCACCTTGATTAAACAACTGTTTAAATATTAAAATTTGCTTAAACATGATACGTAAACAACACCTGTTGTTTAATGGGGGGCTCCGGAGAGAAAAATTAAGAAGATTCAGATATAGGTGTATTGGACCAAACCAAAAAGTCTGAGCATCGGAGGATATCGGATTGTGAAGAAATAAACAATATAACTGTGGACGAAACAGGTTAAAGAGACACTGGCACATTTGAAAAATAGTGCGCCCTCAAGATTTTTCAAAATCGATATTTTTGTAAGGCTTTTATATACAAAAGCCCTCACCCGAAATGATTAAGACCAAATCAGCTTCCTTATGGGTAAACAGAACGATTTTATAATTTAGCGTCGCCGGCGACGCTAAATTCAGCAGACGACGAAAATGGCATTTAACACAAGAACACGCACGCCGTATGCATGTTTCCCACGCTATGCACACTGTTTGATCGGTCTATAACCTTTGTGGTTTTAATATCAGTGAGTACGTGTCAAAAATATTCATGTAATAGGGCCTATACACATTTGTTGATTAAAGTTATGGAAAACTTAAAAGTTGGCCTACAAATTACCTGGATGTCTTTATCCTCATATCAATGTCCCTATCTGTTTTGGGGTATGTTATTTTTATGTGTAAAATATATCTCTGTTCTTCCAATGACCTAGACTATCATTTGAGAGCAAATTGAAGAAATTTCATGTTTTGTGAAAATGTGCCAGTGCCGCTTTAATATGGCAGTGACGTCGCATCGTATAGTTCTCAAAGCGGACGACTCGCAACTTTAAAAAAAAATGGGGACGAAATAGATTGATATGGCAGTGAGTGTTTATACATATACCTACGATTGCCGAACAAAAGTGTCTATTTCTTCACAAGCCGATCTTCTGATGCTCAGACTTTCTGGTTTGGTACAATACACCCATATCTACTAAGAACCTTCTTTTTTTCTCGCCGGAATCCCTCTTTAAAGCTATTAAACAACTTTTTTGCTGGGAATTTTGTAATCCCATGGACCTTTATAAACACGTTTATCATACACACATTTAGATTTTGAATATAATTAACATACACATGTTGGTAAGGCTTGTAAACCTTGAGGTGTTTATGATATACGTGCGCATGTTAAAAATATGTGTATGTTATAAACATGAAAATTTACAAGACTTAGACGTGCGTGTATGTATTACACACTAAGTTTATAACATAATATTTGGTATATATAACATATTTATCTCAGATCTAACATTATATAAAAAAGAAAGACAAGAAAATCGAAACAAAATCAAAACATCTCAGATTACTTTTATATGAGGGCGTCCTGTCATCCAAATTCAATACTGCAGATCAAAGGAGTTACCAACCATCGGCGTTCAGTAAAGTTTGGTTCTATCTTCATACAAACAAAATGGAGTCTACAAAGTCAAAGAGGATAAATGGTAAAGATAGAAATACAGATAGAGTCAGAAAATATAGTATGGGTAGAGCGACAGAGAAATAGCGATAGAGAAAGAAATTGTGATGATAGAGATAGAAAAGGGCAAAAGAAAGATACAGATAAACCGATATAACTATAAATAGATCATAGAGGCAGATAGAGAGTAGATGGAGAGCATGGTGGAAATTGTAGTAAAAAACATAAAGTGTTAGAAATAAAGAAGTTTAGACCCGAGGTAAACGAAAAAGTGCGGCGAGACCCCCACTACGAGGCTCTTCATACCCCTGATCTTAAGTCCAAACTTTACACACACAAAATCCTAAAATTTTAAGTCCTTAGGCAAAAGTTCTGGAAAATTAGTATTTTGTTCAGCTCCTCAACCTCTAATTTGACCCAACCTCGGTTTCCAAGAGCATAAAATTAGCCAAAAATTCAGTTCCGAAAAGCCAGCTTTCGCAAAAATGTCAGTTCTCAAGTTCCTCATGCAGGTTCGAGGCTTTGCGCCGCACACCGTATACACCAACCAAAGTTGAGTGCCGCCCGGATCATAGAAAGAAGTAGCGAAGTTATGAGAGTTAGATAAACAGATATTTATAGGTAGAGATAGAGAAATAGATAAAGACAGAGAATAGGATATAGATAGCGAGAAATAGATAGCGATAGGGTGCAATAGATACAACTTAACTCTGCTCGCATTTCGTTCATTTTGTCGAGACGTATACATCAGGATGCATTAGAATGTTAATACCAATATTGAGTGAGTGATTGATTGATTAATTATTTGATTTATTGATTGATTGATTGGTCGATTGATCTTTTGATTGATTGATTGATTTGATTAATTGATTGATATAGGAGAAAGAACACGATAGAGATAGCTCGTGATAGAGAGATAACGACGGAGAAAAAGAGAAAGACATAGCGAGTTTGAGAGGAAGAGATGGGAATAATGATTGGAAGATGCCGATTGCGATAGGGTTAGATTAGAGAGAGAGAGAGAGAGAGAGAGAGAGAGAGAGAGAGAGAGAGATGAAGATGGAGATAAAGTCCATCGATATTGGACCCTTAACTGCATCCTATTAGTGTGAAGTTCTCTTAAATATAATTAGCGAAGCGCGGGAAAAGACAGTATTTTTTAAATATTTTAATTACCTTTTTGTAAATTCGTTAATATGTTCCCATATTTTATAAAACAGTTCCCACATTGTATCCCATTCCCACAGATAAGTAATCTGTGGTCACAGGTTAGTAATCTGTTTCCGCAGTTTGTCTGTAACCTTAGTTTCAACTAACGTGCAATAAGTAGAAAAATGGGGTAAACCATCGGGTTTTAGTTTCAGTCAATTCCCTTTGCCGTCATATCAAGATCAGGTCATCTATAGGCTTATCGCAAAATTAACTATCATTAAGCAAGGAACGTTCCTGTATTCCTTGATCGAAATTTATGACACCATAAGTTATCTATGAGTATCATTTGTCTTTTATCAGCATTTGGATGTAATTTGACGTTTGCAGTGATGCAAAATTCGGTATATAACATATTTATTCAGATCTAAACCTTACATGAAAAAGAAAGCGAAAATCGAAACCAACAAAATCAAAACATCTCAGATTACTTTTATATGAGGGCGTCCTGTCATCCAAATTCAATACTGCAGATCAAAGGAGTTACCAACCTAGTTGGTTCCTATCTTCATACAACAAAAAAATGGGTCTACAAGTCAAAAGGAATAAATGGTAAAGATAGAAATAGATAGAGTCAGGAATTGGGTAGAGCGACAGCGCCAATAGCGATAGAGAAAGAAATTGTGATGATAGAGATAGAAAAGGGCAAAGAAAGTTACAGATAAAACGATATAACTATACATAGATCATAGAGGCAGATGAAGAGTAGATGGAGAGCATGTGGAAATGTAGTAAAACATAAAGTGGTAGAAATAAAAGTTTAGACCCGAGGTAAACGAAAAAAAAAGTGCGGCGAGACCCCCACTACGAGGCTCTTCATAACCCTGCTCTTAATCAAACTTTACACACAACAAATCCTAAAAGTTCTAAGTCTTAGTCAAAAGTTCTGGAAAATTAGTATTTTGTTCAGCTCCTCAACTCTAATTTGACCCAACCTCGGTTTCCAAGAGCATAAAATTAGCCAAAAAATTCAGTTCCGAAGAGCCAGCTTTCGCAAAAAATGTCAGTTCTCAAGTTCCTATGCAGGTTCGGGGCTTGCGCCGCACACCGTATCACTAGAGCCTGCGGGGCAACCCGAATCCCCGAAATTCCCCGGACCGGACCGACCACGGAACGGACCGAAACCGGGTCGGGGTGCTTTTAGCAAATTTTCCCGGTCGGTCCGGGGGATCATTTGGATGGGTCGGGTAGGGTCCGGGCTATGTGGCTTTCGGTCCGGGGAAATAATTTTAAGTGTTAAAAATCACGAGACACATATATGAAATGTATCGGGACTGGCCTGGTTTACATCTAGTTCTGCAAACCTCACCCATCACATTTTTCACGGCGACGGTTTGACCTTAAGGAATGCGTATGCAGTTAAGTGGGAGTGCTCCGCCCCATTTCTCAAAAATGCGTTTGTATGAAACTCATTTTACCATACCCTGCACATGACAGCATACGTACGAATCTGCGTAAATTTAATGATTCAAAAATCCAAAGTTTCGTTCATACACAAGATTCGCGAGTTTGCCAGTTTCCATTTATTTGTTTGAATACATTAGCATAACAAGCACTGCCTGCGGCCGCTTCCCCACGATCTTTCACAGAAACGGATGAGGATGTTCGCTGGTTCCTGGAAACTTGTAATCAATGTAATATGAGAAAACGATTGGAACCGCGCCCAACGTCGGACCAGGGGGGTATGACATGCCAACCTAACAGCAACAGCGAATCCCTGAGTTTCCGACAAAAGTGCACTGATCTGTGCGGCATTGTGAAATTTAAAACCTTGGCTTTTTATTTTGAAAGATTAAACCATGACCCATATCTAGGATTTTGGCTTGAAAAATGGGCCCATGTCTAGGGATTTTCGGCGAAAAAAAAACTAACCCAAGTGGGACTTGAATACTATAGTGCGCCTTCAGACAACTTCAACTTGTTAATTTCATTCATGAAAAAACAATAAGGTCGACAAATTAGCACTCTATATAAATGCCCTTTCACCTCTCTACAGTAAACATGTATGTATATAGATTCTATTGTGTAAAGGCTCCTGGGATACGGTCATTTTTCTGTGCGAAAACGGTTACTGCAAAAACCACACCATAAAACGAATCTTATACGTTAAACCTTCACGAAAAAAAGCGATCAAAACTATGACAAATCAGGTCTGGGAAACAACGGAAATTTGAGCAAATGTGGGGCGATATGAGCCAGATCCTGTCAATACGTCGGGTATACGTGTGTTGCATGGATCGCCGTGTCTCGTGTGAGTTTGTATACGTTCGTGCTCGTACCTCGTGGGTCAATAAGCGTGGAAGGACCCCATATACATGAGAATGAGGCCAAATTTGAATAAAATAACGTTCTCAGCAGACTAGGGATTTGAATGGCGCGAAACTTGGAATTTTTCAAATGCATTTTTCACCAAATTTCTTCTACGAACTAAACAGTCGCAGAACAAAATGCTTTAAATGGATGCCTTCTTGCCGCTATGGTAAAAATTGAATGATCATCAAGCAGTTTTGTGAGGAATCATCAGGCAGATTAATGCCGTTTAGGGATTTTTCCATAGAGCTCCACAGGAGCCTGACAAACCTCCAAAATCCCCACTCTAGTATCGAACATCGGACGTCCTTTCCCGCCCTGGTCATAGGCGTAAACCCCCCAATATTTTATGAGGGGGGAGGGCAATACGCTCATCCTCCCAAGTGATGCCCGTTATGCGTTTTTTAAAAAATAAACCCTATTTTACCCCCTATTTTAGTTTCACCAACCACAATGAAAATTCTGCGCGCTTCGCGCGCATTTTGTTCTATTACAATCACATTAACGATTTTAGCTTATAAATGGCAAAATTTTGCGAGCTTCGCGCGCACATTGCTAGTAATGGATCTTTCGGCAAACCCCAAGTCATTCAACATTTTCATTCAACCCCATCCCCCCCAATGTCAAAAAAAGAAATTTACGCCACTGATAACGGTGATCGTCTCATCACATTTCGCCTTAACCTGATATAGTCCTAACATTACAACAAGATTTTTGTCATTTATACTTCGGATTTCGGAAAAGGTAAACTTTTACCAAAAAGGAATGCGCAAGTTATCCGTAATCAATTTTTGAACATAACGTAAATACCAAGTAGCGCGTAACACCCAAGACAAATCTTTGAATCTGAAAACAACTTCACAACTCGTTTACCGTGGAATTGACGTGAGCATCCGGTCGGTATATAAAAGACGGCGGATAAACGATATTTATGGGTAAGAGATAGATAAAGAGAAAAGACAGAGAATAGGATTAGATAGCGAGAAAATAGATAGCGATAGGGTGCAATAGATAAACTTAATTGCGCGCATTTCGTTATTTGTCGAGAGTATACATCAGGATGCACTAGAATGTCAATACCAATATTGAGTATGATTGATTAATTATTTGATTATGATTGATTGATTGGTGAGTGATCTTTTGATTGAATTGATTCGATTGATTGATTGATTGATTAAATTGATTGATATAGGAGAAAAGAACACGATAGAGATTAAGCCGTGATAGGAGATAACGACGGAGAAAAAGAGAAAGACATAAGCGGTTTGAGAGGAAGAGATGGGAATAATGATTGGAAGATGCCGATTGCGATAGGGTTCGAGTAGAGAGAGAGAGAGAGAGATGAAGATGGGATAAAGGTCAATCGATATTGGACCCTTAAAACTGCATCCTATTAGTGTGAAGTTCTTTAAATAAATTAGCGAAGCGCGGGACAAGGGACAGTATTTTTTAAATATTGTAATTCCTTTTGTAAAATTCGTTAATATGTGCCCATATTTTAAAAACAGTTCCCACATTGTATCCACATTTCACACAGAAATAAGTGCTCTGTGGTCACAGGTTAGTAATCTGTTTCCGCAGTTTGTCGGACACATTAGTTTTAACTAACGTGCAATAAGTAGAAACAATGGGGTAAACCATCGGTTTAGTTTCAGTCAATCCCTTTGCGTCATATCAAGATTCAGGTCATCTATAGGCTTATCGCCAAAATTAACATCATTAAGCAAGGAACGTTCCTGTATTCCTTGATCGAAATTTATGGGACCCAACCAAAGTATCTATGAGTATATTTGTCTTATCAGCACTTGGATGTAATTTACACGTTTGCAGTTGATTGCAAAATTCGGTTAAAAATCGCGAGGTTTTCATGGAATTCCAAACTGATCAAAGGTGTGATTTATATTCAAGAATCAACTTGCTAGAGTTTTAGTTCGTCATCTATCCAAAACGAACATACGATATTTAGCGGCTGGAACCTTGACATTTAAATTTCAGGCTGCCTGATTTTAAGAATTTCTAGGAAACGGAGTTGATACTTACCGTTCTGTAACTATAGAGAACAGAGGCTCTTGTACTGAAATGGGCAATGTGCTATTCCGCTGGCTACTGCAAAATCGTGTGCTGCGTGGCCTTAATTCACTTGCCCCACTGTGCTTTTATACTTTTTAGTACGAGGAGTCGGTTGAGTTGTCGTAAAAAGCATGTTTAAAATCGAGATTTCTTGGGACATAGTACGTGTCTGATATTCCCGATGGCAAGATGTGAGAAATGTTCTCAAAATATTTCATCAATATTGACAGAACTGTGTTATATCCACAAATTTAGAATGTACATATTAAAGGTCAATTTTTGCATTTTTTTCATTTTGTTGTTAATAATTGTAGAAAGTTGTTGTTAGAAATTAATCTATATTGTTCTATATACGCGCGACAAAAATCTCTGGGAGGTTGGTCATGGAATTACGCAATTAGTTAAGGATTTAATCATGATAAAGTGTGATAGGTATTGCAGTTACAACCCACATATTCAGTCGCCAAACGTTCAGCAATGAAATCCATTAGGTCATTTGCATCGGTAGGAGGAATAGTTCATTGTAGAACACAGACTGTCACCTAAGGAGCTACTTTTATCAGTTTTAAGATAAACACTCCTGGTATCTCTCTCTCTGCTCTCTCTTCTCTCTCTCTCTCTCTTTTTTCTATCTGTGAAGGTGACTTTTTAGTAGGGGAAAATTCAACCTTATGCAATATACCTTTGTCTAGATTAGTGTGTTTGAGGTCTCTGGGCTTTGGACAAGGAACTTTGGCGGGTTAAACCTGGGTTTGTACGCGCTCAACCATTCCACTTCCCTCAGAGCATAGTGCTGGAGTTGCTTGTAACTCCTCTGTCTGAGTGCGAGACCAGTTGACATAGCTCGCTCTGAGTGCAATTTTGACTGCGGTATCAGTATAGCCTTCCTCTTTCCTCAGGAATGCCCAAGGATGCCGGCATTTGTTGACTTTGTATTGCATTTGCAGGAGTTCCTGTTGCCTACTTCTATTGGAAAGTAGTATTACATGTAGACCATCTCTGTTTTCACAGTAGCCCTAGATCTTGGTATTTGCACTTCTTTCTGTATAGGAGAATACTCGGTTAAGAAGGAACTATTAAAATAATTTCAAGTTAGTATAAAATGACAATCAAACAGATTTAAGGAGGCTTAATGATATAGAACTCTTTTACACGACTGATACTGTCGATGAATGAGTTGATATGAAAACTCTTGACACTCTGGTTGGAACGCAAATAATTTTCTAAGATATTTTATATTACTGAATGAAGATGTTTTGAGAGTGTACATAGTTACTATCTTGAAAAAAGGTTTCTCGTTTTAACCATTTATGCGAAGAAACTGGAAAATATGAAACTTGCAATGTGTTTTGCAATAAGAATGACTTATCTGGCATGACCTAGTTCTAAAGGACTAGTGTGTGAAACTTCCTGAAGAACATGTCAGAGGATATTCGCAGTCAGAGGACAATCGGAGACGTGTCATCATTTCCTTCTAAGAAACTGCATAGAGGTTCTTGTTTACCATAGGAAGCAAGATTGCACAACTGTTGCATGAATCACTGACTTGTGAATTACATGTCAAAAACACGTCGGCACAGGATGTGACTTCCTTTAAACCATGTGTCAGCGAACTGAAAAGAGGAGGAAATTTTGTCTGTCTTCATTAAGCATGTTTGTTGCATCAGGGGAAATTTGCTCAGGACAAATTCTGGTGCAAGTATTTCTCTTTGCAGTGACAAGAATTTCAGCCACAATGTAGACCTATCAAACAGAAGGTGGAGAAATTTCATAACATTTGATTCTAAAAATTCTTATGTTCTTTATTATAATTCTGAAAAGTTGTCAGAATTCGTCAGAGCTGCACAAAATTGGTGCCTTTGAGAAAAAAAAAAAGGTAACATGAAAATCCAGCCGGACATTGCTGCTTTACCAGTGACGTTCACCTTAACGCACTGAGTACTGTATGGACATATATACCGAGTTGCAGTTATACTTTCAGAATTTCTCCACGTCTACAATTTTAATCGGCCGGTCTAGCGAAAAGGGACTTTTGCGATATTTAACGCGAAACTAGTTGAAACTGTACAGCAAGAATTTGTCGCCAGATTTTATGTGGATCTGATTCTACCAGAAAAATGGTGCGCACCCACAGCCGAACTTTGAACTTTAGTTTAATGAGTATGTGCAGTGTATTGTAAATAGGTCAGCATAAATCAGTTTGTGCAGTTTTACAATCTTGGTATTGGTGATTATCTCAGGATCAGATTTGATGTATGTATTTAAAATTAATTACTTTAATTAGTATTACTGAATTTTACTCTTGGGCAAGTCAATTCTTCTAAAATAGTCATTGTGAATTTTGTTTGATTGAACCACGGGCGGTTACTTTTCGACCTGAGTACGTCTCGTAAAACTGTTTTTTATTATGTAGTAGATAAACCATAAGCATCGTGACACTGCTGGACAAAAGCCTGAAAACTTGGCAAAGACATTCCTTGGGGTGCACAAGCAAATGTAGAAGGGGTGCCCAAAAATCGGACTCATAATGACGTCATATGGCCAGCCCCCTTTGCTGCATATGGCTTAATTATGTCAACATGGAAATTCCTCAGGAAAACCTTATATGTGTGGTATAAAATTAAAGGTGGACTAAAGATTGTCTTAAAGATTCTTTTAGTAGGGTATCTTAGCATTGGGGTCATTATAGGTCATTAAAGTCATGGAGGTCATTTGATATTAAATTTTACAAATTTGGTTAAATTCCATCACTGGCGTGCAACAATAAAGGGCAGGTTCCGTAATTTAGTCAAACAAAATTTTGACCATTGTAAAAAATAAAAATATATCAATAACTTGATTTTTGTTTCATATCAAAATGTAAATACTATGTAGTTTCCTGAACAAATAGGCATATTCAATGTCACAAATTGATTTTGTTGGATATACAAAAAGTGACATGCTGTCGCCGTACATTACCAAACCGGCACTATCAAGCACCTCGACTACTTTTTGATGTTATTTAAAAAAGAGATTGCAAATTTGAAGTTGGTAATTCACTTCTTTGATTTTGTCTTTTAAGAATCTGTAT
Source organism: Ophioderma brevispina (assembly GCA_023653785.1). Lineage (NCBI taxonomy): Eukaryota > Metazoa > Echinodermata > Ophiuroidea > Amphilepidida > Ophiodermatidae > Ophioderma > Ophioderma brevispina. Next base: position 110,177 of record JAMKCH010009251.1, read on the forward strand.
CATTATAAGAAATGATGAATTTCGTCATTTGAGGATTTACAAATTGAAACATTTCTGGAACGTATGTCCCCAAACGGTTATCATTGGGAAATTTAACCCTAAAGGATGGACAGATTTGATTTTTATCGTTGTTTTTTTTCTTCCGCTAATCGCCCTAATGTGTACAGATCTGTTAAAAAACTAATAAAGTTTTGACCAAAGGGGACTGTTACTAAAACATGAGTAAATCAAAAGTACACTTTGTGGTGTACGTCCACAAGGGGGGGGGGTATGACTTGTCATGCAAACAAAGAACGTGATTGGAATTTAAATTTTCAGGTCTAATCTTCTGTCAGAGTCTACGTTCAACTACAATTGCCAAATTCAACAACCTGGAATAATTAGAAGTTCTGGTTCTGAAGTCACTAGATACCTTTCCATGACAAGGCACACAAAGTCAAGAAAAAAATCATGTGGCGAGTGGGCGAGCCACTTGCAGTTCCTAGCAAGAGAGGTAATTTCCGCAGCCATACTTCAGCAGTTCTCTACTTACCTGGATATTTCAGGTGACAGGTCTACAATAGCTTCAGGAGTTGTGAACATCCTGAGTAGTGCTAGCACCAACCAGCGCCTATATAGAGCTGGAGTTTTTTGAGGGCATGGGGAGGAACTTTATTTCAGCCTTTTTGATTCACCCAGTCGAATGTCTCAAAATGCCCTCTGTATTTTCAGGAAACAATTTTAGCATGGAATTGAATCCCATATGGTTCATGGCGAAGAACCAGGGTGCTAGGTCCCCAGCACTCTGTGTATAGCACGAAGTCTTGGTGATAGCGAGTGCACATCAATATCACAGCAAGAACTATATGAAATCAAGAAATGATATCACCGTTTGGAAGGTTAGGGCTTCTTTTTTCATTATTGTCTAAAGATGTGCCTTTATGCACTGATAGTCTGTAACATACGGTATATTACATTCCTCAAAAGCCAACTTCTCTCGTCTTTTCAGTTGTTATTCCGAATGACAATGAGGCTGTAGCACTCCACCGGTCGGTGGTGAAATAAGTTAAACTGCCTTGCCCAAGGTTACATCATGTACAGTCTCAAAATCTAGAAAGAAGATCCATCAAAAGTAGTTGCTGAGCTGCAAAGATTCCGCTCAAGCTTTGGCCAAGTATAAAGTGCTGAGACTTGATGGTTGAGCCAGGTCCTTGTCATGTGCACAGCGTTCGAATTGAATTAGAGTTTCAAAAAACACGGCATACTGCTTCTACAAAACATTGTTGTCCAACAAAATTACCAAGAATGAGGCCAATCTGTCCACCACGGCACAGAGCCATTTCTATGGGCGGCATAGCAGTGTTTCTGTACTGATGTTGACAGTCACCAAGGAAGCTCTCAAAAATCTGCTCTTTCATTGTTTTTATTTGTTCAGTTTTGTCGTTTTCTTATAAGAGATTTCATAATTATGTGCAGGGTCCTGGACGTGATTTCTACAGTTTTGGGACATAGAACGAAATTGCCTGTGCTTCAAGTATTAATCTGTTTTAATGGCGGTATCTGTGAACTAGTTTGTTGGTACCTTGTAGCAGTTCGATAAGGGTAAGGTCAAATGTATTTGGGCTCAATTGTTACCAAGTCCCTTCCAGAAATTCTACCCAATATCTGGGTAACTTTTAGAACTCCTGACACCATCCTCATTTTATCCTAACGTTATTGTGTTCATAAATGCAAATTTCTAGATAAATTTGAACAAAAATCAAGCCTCTTTGGACAGGAACGTCCAGGGGATTGACTTTTCTCGGTTTGACCATCATGTTGTGTACGTCTTTTTGTATTATTACTATTATTTTATTTTACTTGATAATTAGATAATAATTTCTATTTTGATTGATTACCTTTACCCTAAAACACCATCTGTATCAATACGTTTTTATTTGGAATCACAAAGCTATAACCTTTTAAATGTTATTAATTTTTTATAAAAATTATTTTTTTAATATTTATTATTCAGTTTTAAATTTATTTTATTCATTAATTGTGTTGTTGTGGTTTGAAGGAACAAATTTAAGAGGGAATGCCATGCGCCATTTCAATGATTTTTAAGCTATTTTCCCACGCGCCTTGTTCCCCACTAAACCGGACTTGCGAAAAAATCGGGCAACCTCAACCTGGTACAAACTGAACCATGTTATGACTATTGTTATAAAATCTCTGCAAAGCAATACTTCATGCTGTAAAAGTATATTAAACTTCACTTAAAAACAACAGCTTTTCACAAATGATGTACCAAAAACGGCAATATATAAACATCGGGGATTTATGTTTTAGTGTTAATATACTGCAAAAATTGACTAATAATAATACTAAATTAAACCAAAAAGCGACTCTGTGGAATAGGGAGGATAAGGGGTCAAGTTTGTTAAAGGGGTAAACCATTGTAAGTGTTCGAATTAATAAGTATAGTTCGACAGGATCTGTGATCTATAGTTTTATTACATTAGGCACATAACAGTTCAAGGTCATCCGGGTAACATTTGTCCACTTTGCTCCAAATGGTTTTAAAAAATTTTCATTTGGTTACACTAGAATAAACTTGTATATAGATTCTTAGTTGACAGTTCAAATGAATTAGAGTTAGTTAGTTATAGTTAGTGACCTCACACAACCTCACATAGCCCCAGGTCAATTTGCATTCTTTAATTATGCAAACAAAAATATCATTATGGTGAAGTAATTTTGGGCTCATATACCAGTTTAGACCACTTAAATTATAACAAACGGGTTAAATCTATAATTTTACCCCTGTTGTGACATTGATCAATATAATCCGTGAAGGTAAGGCGGGGACCTATGTGCTCATCTTTACGACTCTGCCTCCCGAGCTCATTTCCGACATACTTGTTTTCTTCTGTTCCAATACCTGTTCAGACCTATTCTTTTTTTTTTCTGTGCGAGCCAAATTCGTCGCTGTCCCCCCCCAGCACACTATTTATATTACCTTTGATGTTTGTTGCTAAACCCTTTTAAGGTTTTGTCACCTCAATTTACCCAATTTGGACCCCCACGAAATAGATATGGGGCAATTAGTTATTAGTCATTATGTTTTATTAATTTGATGGACGAGAAAGTACTGAAAAGTAATTGAAAACACCCCTCGGAATATTAAATTGATAATTTCTAAGCAATTTAACATGAACCTTCAAGTTTTACGATTATGTGTGCAATATAATAAGACAAGGGGCGTGGGTATGGACATTATTATTGCAGTAGTTGTGGTGCTTCTAACATGCAATTTTCTCAACTAACCCATAGGAACGTGCCAACTGGGATATCACCATTTTGAATTGGCACTTGACACCAAGCCTTACCTACGGTTATCAGCCCAATACTGCCCAATGGTATCGTATGACCTTTACTGACCCCCAAACAATGACCTTCTGCTTCCAACTATTCAATATTTAGATTACATTGTAGCACTCTACATGTCTCAAGCTTTATTTTGATATACCAAACTTGCATGATTATTGAAAGTAATGATTTTAACATTACTCCGACGATAATATGTATAAAAAAGGGCGTGGCCTATGACGTCATTAGTGTGGTCGAATTTGGGGCACCCTTCTGAAATTGTGTACATTACCCAAAGGTAAGGGTTGTGCCAAGTTTCATGCTTTTGTCCAGACGTGCACGGATGTTGGTGAAAATTAGGACTTATCTACTTCATCTATAGTTTGAAGAGTGCTGAATCCCGAGATTTTTGTCCAACCTCTGGGAAATTTGGGAACTTTGTAAAAATAAGGGGGTACATTAGTACAGGCGGTAAATTGAAAAATCGAGTCATATGGTGTTTAGATTGTACACCAATGTAATGCTATAGGATTAAAGAGGTATAGTTTGTCTAGGTTCGACGTGAGTTACACGGGCCAACAGCCCTGTTAAGGTTCAAGGTCATCCCCGGGGCATGCAAAAGTATCCATGCTCAGATTTGTTGGAACTGGTGTCAATTATTGCTCTGGTCATATGAAGCAGGAATTAATTTTTTAATTCTCTGGATGGAAGCTATGTATTACAATTTGAGGTCAAGTTTTAACCATTAGTCCTTGTTACATTTTCCCCACTAATACGCAACCAAATGCCAAACATTTTTTAAAAATAAGGCAAGCAATTGACCACAGTTTCAACAAAAATCGCAGTGCTGGGTAAAGGTTACCTCGGGATTGACCTTGAACCCTAATTAGGAGCTTGTACTGTTTAATAAGGCCGGAAATCATAGACAAAACTGTACCTTTTTCATCCTTATAATGAACCAAATGGTGTACATTTAAACACATTTGACTTGATTTCAAAATTTACCCCGTACTAATTTTACCCCTTTATTTTACAAAGTTCT
>JAMKCH010009252.1:0-85935 GCA_023653785.1 Ophioderma brevispina
AATGAAACCAGCTGAAAGAAATTCAGTCACAAGCATTCGTTGGAATTCCAAATAGTATCCCAGTCTCTATGTAAGTACTCAGGGCGGGGTTCCAATCCGATTAATAGCACCATGTTGGTTTAATCAGATTAAAAGTGTCGGTTCGAAATTGAGCCCGGGTAAACTTTTATTGTTCGGCTTTTCACCGGAGGTAAAAATTTGTAAGAATGGGGGTGACGTAGTTCATCTAAGTCCTATTTAGGGGGAAAACATAGACTTTGTGCGTCAGTAGTGTGCCATGCGGTATAAATGGGTACCGTTGAGACGGTAATTAGACTGGTGTTGGAGAAGTAGTTGATCCCTCCGGCCAAGAGGATCCGGTCCACCCTTCGAAAGAGGACATGGTTACTCCGCCGATAACTGATCCCCCCATTTATCATCATTTTATAACTTCAGAGATTTTCAGGCCCCAACGGTCTTGAAATGAAACTCTGACTGTTCGCGATTTTGAAAGTTTGGCCTGAAAATGTCATTGAAGTGTAAGTATTGTGAAAAAGAGGGACGTAGCTGTTTAAGGGAGCAAAACTAATAAGATATGAAGTAGTATTTATGTTACTAGAGTGCATTTGATAGGATTAATGCTTACTATTCGATAAGTGACATGTGGCTGGTAGTGAATTGCATGACAATTATTCTGAGGAAAATAATCACGAAAAAGCTGCTATAAGTTATTTAGGAAGCAGCATAACATCATTTCTATTTAAACTATGTGGGGTCATGCAAAAATGGGCTGTTAAAGTATTTTTGCTTCGTGGTTGCATTCTTTAATCACTACATTGCCAAACAACATTTTTAATGAGTGGGGGCTATTAATAAGTCATCATGCAGCTCCGCCGTTACCATAACACTGCGAATAAGGTTTCTCTGTTGATTTCAAGTGGCATCACTAGGATATAAATAAAAAAATGAGCAGGAGTGTAACTCGCGCTAGAGGGCGGAACATATTTTAAATGGCAGACAAGATAACGTGACTCATGCATATGAAGATGGGTGGATGGACCTTCCACAAAAAGTTATGGGTCAAGAGTTCAATTTGGGGTCATTAACTGGGCCCTTCCGGTCTGAAGGTGAAAAATCTTCAAAAATTCATATCTGGCATATGCAAGATAGTATGGTCACGTGCAACATGCATGTTGAAGCAGCCTGAGACCCCTCGGCAGGGCGTCAAAAGAATCACTAAAGGGGAACTTTCGGTCTTAATGTAATAATCTCCAAAAAATTCATGTCTGCCTATATGAAACGTTGCATGTCATGTGCACTCATGTCTATGAAAGTAGCTTCAGAACCTTTACAAAACTTGTGGTCAAAAAAACCTTCAAAAGTGCGAATCATGAAGCAAGGAAAAATTCATTGCTTCATGATTCATCACTTTTAAAAGTATATGACATTATGGCATACTTATAGTGGCCTTGAAATGTAAATCGAACGATGAAATTTATTTGCCCTCCGGGTTTGCCCTAAATTTGACATAAATATGGCTCTCTTATTCACCGACATACGAAAAAGCGAAGAGTGTAAATTTTGCAACTTAAAAATTAATATTGTTTTGTTCATTCAACAGGAAACTAGATCTTCAAAACTGTTCACATAGAGCCGGATATATGTAGGGAAGTTTGCCTTTTAGGGAGGGGTAAGTGTAGCTATAAAATACTCTTACCTAAAAGTCCCACGCCTTATGGCGTGTTTGTTAAACAATTCAACGCAATGCCTTTACGAAATTCACTCTTGGTTTAGAGTATGACATTAATTCCCCACCAACACGCAAGGTCAGTTCGTGTTAATTAATGACTCCAAGACAGTATGTCTTGGTTGGATTGGTTGGCAATGAACATATTGTAGCTTGACAAAGATTTTAAAAAGATCATCGTGTTTGAACGCAATAATGTCGTAAGTACAATAGCTGCCATATGATATATCTGTGTGCTACCATGTTTAGGGATAATACTCTCTATCTTTTGAGTTCAGTGGCGCTGAAATGGTTCTTGGGCGAGTGTATCACTGTGAATCATTTCAAGAAGCTATGTCAAGGACTTGCCTAATAGTTTTTGATAGGATTTCAGACAAATGGCAGCTATAGCACATGGGGCCTTCTAGCACTCACAAGAGGATTGGCATCAATACATTTTGAACTCAATAAATCGTTCAAGCTTCCGTGATACTTTCTGAGTATTGGTGAGAAACAGAAACACCCATTTACCACTGCAAGCAACGATCGATGCTTCTCAAGGCATTCAACCTTCACAAGCCGTTAGATATAAGGCAACACTTTGAAATACACCAATCAATAATGGCTTCACTTGGAAAAAATAATGCTACTAGCAATAGGTCCATGTAGGTAAGTTTCTTTGAAATAAAAAAAAATAAGAATTCACATTAAAGCAATTTTGTATGAGAGTATAAATAGCTTGAGAAAGCATGTAAATCACTTAACATATTTGGGAAATTGATTTTGGGAATAAATTGACAGGTATTTCATCCAATGTTATATCAGGAAGCTTCCAGGAATGATATTTGCATCCGGCTCACACATAGGCCTCTTGTAAGTTCATAGTAAAACAGACTTAACATCTAAATCTATGGTATAAAAGTAGCAAAATAAAATAAAACAAATTTGAGGCAATATATGCCAATTAAGGACACGCTCAACTCTTTGAGGAAATAGGTGAAATTTTAGAACTGAGATGGCCAAAGAGTTCCATATAGGATAGGGGCTGCATTGCTAAAGGCACTGTCACCCACTGACCTTTTTACGAGGAAAGTGAGGAGCGTCTGTCATCTGCAGACCGAGGCATGGCCTGCGCAGGAATTTACAAAGAGAGGTAATCGGAAATATCCTTAGTCTATCCTTGTAGGTAAGAAGCATTAAGCTAAAGACAACACGCTCCACTATCAGTAGCCAATGGAGCTCTTTAGGATTGGTGTGGCTGGTGTCCTATCAGATCTTAACACCAGCCTGGCTGTTCTCTACTCCGATCCCTCGTTCAGAATTCCATTCAGTAATGCATTGGCATTGTCAAATCGAAGGTTAAAATCTGTTTCTTTAAAAACAATTGATGGTGGACTATAAGAACGTTAACTGGAAGAATTTCATACAAAAATTAAATACTTGTTTGGGATTTAAGATTTGGCATCGGTTTCCAAAATTTCCAAAAATCAGTGCCCCATAATGATTCGTTGTGTGGCATGTATATGTTTAAAGGTTTTGTTTCAATTTTAAAACTCTTTAAATTATGTTAGGGGGTATGTGTTAAGAAATTATTTTAATGGAAATCACTGGCGCATTGACATTAACAACTAATCGGAACGTCAATTTGCCAGAGATGAGATTTAACCGCAAACGATATGGACGAGATATCAAACATGGTATTCTATGGGAGTAAAGAAAAAAAAAATGGACGGGTGAGTACATTCCTTGGTGGTGTAATTTACAAAATCTTGCTATAGAATGGTATTTTAATTAGGTTAAGGACTTGAAACACTCCATGTATCAAATTTAACATTGGAGTTTTTGTTTTAGCTTTGTTACTCTTGTTTTTTAAAAAGTTAGATTGTGCTAAAAATTGGAAAACTTTGCATGGTACTTGTGGATGAGTGGAAGTCGGTGTTGAAGTCGCGGTGTACTTCAATAGAAGACTTGTTCATGTAGTGAAAGTAGATAAGTCCTAATGTTCACCAAGATCGTGCACTTTACTGGACAAAAAGCATGAAACTTGGCACCAAAAACGTCTTGGGGTATGTTGAAAGCAATTTCGAAGGGGTGCCAAAAAAAATTCGACCACAATAATGACGTAATAGGCCACGCCCCTTTTATAATATTAGTAGTTAATGTTAAAATATTACTTTCAATAATCATATCAAGTTTGGTATCAAATTAAGCTGAGACAGTAGAGTGATAAAAACTGATCTAAATATTGAATATTTAAGCAGAGGTCAGTTTGGGTCATAAAGGTCATACGATACCATGGTCAGTCTTGTGGCTGATAACCGTAGGCTTGGTTGTCATAGTGTCAAAATCAAAATGTGATATCCCATTGGTTCACTCCTATGTGTTATGTTGAGGAAAATTGAAATGTGAGAAAACACCCACAACTAATTTAATGCAAATAATGTCCATAAAACACGCCCCTTGGATTATTAGTATGGCACACCATATCGTTACTTGAGGGTTCATGTATAAATGCCTTTTAAATTATACAATTATATTCAATTGCAATTATTTTCAGGTTATTGATAGGCCATCAAATAAGAAAAAACACATTAATGACTTAATAATTGCACCATATCTATTTCTCCCGAATTGTATTGGGAAAAAACCTTTCAGAACACGTATCCAAAAGTTTACCAAAACAAAGTAGTAGCATATATATGGGGACAAGATTTTATACACAGTCAAAATACTGATATGGGAAATGGTCGTCGGAAATGAGCCGAAAGTATGTTCATCGCCTTCAAGGATTACGGTTCAAGGTCACAATGGGGTAAAATTTTAGATTTACCCGGTTGTTATAAATATTAGTGGTCTACTGGCATATGAGCCCAAAATAACAGGTGCTGCACCATAATGATATTTTGTTTATAAATTAGAATGAAAAGTTTGAATGGGCTATGTGAGGTCACTAACTAACTCTAAATCTATATTGAACTGTCAAAACTAAGAATCTATATATAAATTAGTATCATACGTTGTGACCAAATTTGAACCACATTTTTAAAAACCAGTTTGGAACAAAATGGACAAATTTTACCAGGATGACCTTGAAACTGTTATGTGCCTATTGTATAAAACTATTAGATCACCGATAAATGTCGAATATACCTTATAAATTCGAACAATTACAATTTGTACCTGACCCCTGATTCCTACATATTCCACAGAGAAGCTTTTTTGGTTAATTTGTATTATTAGTCAACTTTGCAGTATATTAACACTAACAAATACGCACCAATCCCTGATGGTTATATATTGCGTGTTGTTGGTACATTTTGTGGAAGCTGTTGTTTAAGTGGAAGTTGTAATATACGTATTATAAAGCATGAAGTATGCCTTGCAGAGATTTATAAAAATAGGGTCAATACAGGTTAATGTTTGTACTAGGTTGATGGTTGCCGATATTCAGCAAGTCGGTCAGTGGGGACAAGGGAGTTGGGAAATAGCTTTTAAAAATATCTTCAAAAATCTGTAAATGGCGTGAAATGTGAAATGGCGCATGGTATTCCATCTTAAAAAAAAAAAAATTTGTCCTTCAAACACAACAACAAATCATGAAATAATAAACAAACATTTAAAAACTGAATAAATAAATATTAACAAATAAATAATTTTAAAAAAAATAAGAACATTTTAAAAAGTTATTAGTTTGAGTCCAAGATCAAAACGTGTGATACAGATGAGTGTTAGGTTAATGTAACTCAATCAAAATAGAAGAAATATACTATAATTATATCAAGTACAAAAATAAAAATATCGTAATAAACACAAAAAAGACCGGACACAAAATGATGGTCAACAGAAGAAAAGTCCACTGGACGTTCCTGTTCAAAAAAGCTTGTATTATTTTCAAATTAGTCTGAAATTTGCATTATGAACACAATAACGTTGGATTAAAATATGAGGGGATGGTGTCAGGAGTTCTTCAAGATACCTAGATATGGGTGGTAGGAGGCAGGAAGGGATCTGTAACAATTGAGCCAATACCTTTTGACCTGACACTTTATCGAAACTGATACAGAAGTACCCAACCCAAACTAGTTCACAGAATACGCTATTAAAAAAGGGGGGGGGGATAATTCTATGTCCAAAATCTGTAGAAAATCACGTCCAGGAACTCTGCGCATAATTAATGGAAATCATCTTAAAGAAAAAAAGACAAAACTGAACAAAATAAAAACAATGAAAGAGAGATTTGAGAGGTTCCTTGGTGACTGTCACAGCAGTACAGAACAGAAAACACACTGCTGGAATCCACATAAAATGGCTCTGTGCTGTTGGACATGATTGGCAACCTTCTTGGTGGATCTGTTGGACAAACATGTCTTGTCAAGAAGCAGGTATTGCCGTGTTTGAAAACTTCTAATCAATTCTGAAAGCTGGCGCATGACAAGGACCTGGCGCACATCAAGTTTAGCACTTTATACTTGGCAAAGCTTGAACGGAAGGCTTTGCAGCTCACAACTACTTTTGATGGATCCTTTTTCTAGATTTGAGGACGGCATGATAACCTTGGTCAAGGCAATGTAAATTATTTCACCACCGACCGATGTAGTGCTACAGCCTTCATGTCATTAGGAAATACAATTGAAAAGACGAGAGAATTGGGCTTTTGAGGAATTAATATACCGTATGTTACAGGCTTTTAGTGCATAAAGGCCAAATCTTGAACAATGATGACAAAGAGCCCAACCTTCCATACTTTGATATCATTTCTTGATTTCATATAGTTCTTGATGTGATATGATGGTGACTGCTTCACACAGACTTTCATGATTATACACAGAGTGCTGGGGAGCACTTGCACCCTGGTTCTTTGCCAGAAACCATAGGATTTGCAATTCATGCATAGAAATTGGTTCCTGAAAATATCAGAGGGCATTTGAGACATTCGACGGGTTATCAAAAAAGGCTTATAATAAAGTTCTCCCCGCATACTCATCAAAAAAACTCCAGCTCTTAGAGGCTCTGTTGGACTGCTAGTAACTATCAGATGTTCACACTCCGTGAAAAGCTATTGTAGACCTTGCCACTGAAATATCCAATGTTAAGTAGAGACTGCTGAAGTATGGCTTGCAGGAAATACCTCTATGGCTTAGTTAACTGCAAGTGGATCGCCACAGGATTTTTTGCTCTGGTCTTCGTGTGCCTTATTTCTGGAAAAGGTAATCAGTGACTTCAGACCCAGAACTTTAATTATTCAGGTTTTTGACTTTTGGGCAATTGTATTGAAAGTAAGTAGACTCTGACAGAAGAATTCGACCTGAAAATTTAAATTCCAACCACATTCTTGGTTGCAGACAAGTCATAAAAACCCACCCCCCTTGTGGACGTACACACACAAACGTGTACTTTTTGAGTTAACTCATGTTTTAGTAACAGTTTCCATTTTGCAAAACTTTATTAGTTTTTTAACAGATTTGTAAAATTAGGGCGATTAGCTTAAGAAAAAAAACAAAATAAAAATCAAAGCTTGTCATCTTTCCAATGATAACCGTTGTGGACTTACGTTGCAGAAATGTTTCAAATTGTACATCCCAAACGAAATGTCATCATTTCTTAATAATGAACACAATTCTAAAAAGACAAAATCAAAGAAGTTATTACCAACTTTCAAATTTGCAATCCTCTGTTTTAAATAACATCAAAGAGTAGTACAAGGTGCTTGATAATGCCATTTTGGAATGTACGGCAAAAACACGATGTCACTTTTTGTTAATATCTTAACAAAATATAATTTGTGAAGTGAATATGCTATTTGTTCATGAAAAACTACATAGTATTTTAAATTGGATAGAAACAAAAATCAAGCTTTTTGGCTGATTTTTTTTTTTAATTTTTTAGTTTTTTGATTTTTAAATTTGTTTGCATAATTACGGAAATGCCCTTATGGTATGCACGCCATGTGGTGGAAATTATGATTGAGGTACCAAATTTGGTAATTTAAAATTTAATATCAAATGAACTCCAATGGCTTTAATGACCTATAATGACCCCAAATGCCAAGATCCCCTACTAAAAGTATCTTTAGACAATCTTTGTTTCCAGGCTTTAATTTATACCACACTATAGGTTGCTGAGGAATTTCCATTTTGACTAATTACAATATGCAAAAAAAGGGGGGCGGGGCATTATGACCGTTCATTAATGAGGTACGATTTTGGGCACCCCTTCTACATTTGCTTTGTGCACCCCAAGGAATGTCGGGGCCCAAGTTTCAAGCTTTTGTCCAGAAGTGCACGATGCTTATGGTTATATACTACACAATGATCAATATTACTTCCAAAGATTGCGGTCTGGTGAAAATTTACGTTACGTTAAATTATCAAATCATTTTGAATCAAATTCATCAATCCGTCCCCAAAAAAATAATTTGTCTTTTCATGTTCGCTCTTCACAGATTGTAGATCATTAATAAGAACTGGTAACAGATTTTGAGTCCTTAAAAAATGAAAAATCTATTCTAATGGAATTTAGCTTCCCAACATAAATTAGGCTCGTTGAATTATTTTGTGTACCTCAAAACATATAACAGTAGGGTAGGTGTTCTTAAACACTATCGGTAACACTGATTCGATTATCTGCACTGTATTGAAGGTTCTATCATGCTATACTTAAAATGCTTGATTCAAAAATGGTCAAGGTCATCCCTTGTGGTAAAAAAAAAAAAAGTAAATGTCGTGCCGAGCACCAATCTCTCGTTCCTTAGGTTTAGCCAGACTCCTCCGTCTTATTTTTGCTGTAGGGGGATTGCCACACATCTACAGCGAGTCTGTTATTTTCCCAGTATTGAATAACATGGTACCATTATAACCTGGGGGAAGTGAGGTAAGACGTGCCGCAGTGGACTCGAACCCACGACCTTTAGAGTGCGGGACGAGCGCTCTCCAATCCAACGACCACCACGGTGCTCCTGTGGTAACATTTTAGAATTTGCAGATTTTTTTTCAAAATGGACTGATTCTTCATGCTATTACCTCCATTTCCTGAAGAAAGGAAGGTATTGCGCAGTTCCTTGGGTATGAAGAATTATAAGTGATGCCTACGATATGTATTTTGTCCTTCATAATCTACAAAGATGGCTACATGAGGCAGCAACTTAGGTTACCCAAAAACTTAACATTAATTAACATACCGTAAAACGCGTATAAGCACCGGTGGCCTGTAATAGACGATTCGGAAAAACCGGAAAAGAGAGAAATATTTGTAATAGCGCCATCTTAGTATATTCTGCAGACGAGGAGAAACTACTTCGTGGTGTAATATGACGCCCAAATCGATCGTTGGTTTACCAATTTAGCAAACTCATTCCTTCATGTTTCCTGCAAACACTGCCCTGAACCACGAGCAATCAAATGGCATAGATTTGTAACAGCTGTTTCAGCTAAGGCCTTAATTCGTAAAAAATGCCACGTAATAGGATGGTTCACCAGCAATCGCTCTAACAACATACACAGGTTATGGCACGCTCACGTATCAAATCAGGGCGAGGTTTCCCGCTCTAGTCGAGTTTCACGCGCTGTGTATCGAGTTTTTCCTCGCCATATGTCGAGTGGCAGCGTTTATATGTCGAGTTTACAGGCGCTATCCGTCCAGTTTGCCCTCTAGACATCGAGTTGTGCTCTCTATATGGTGTAGGTGACATAAATCAGTCCAGTTTTACGCTCCACGAATCAAAATCATGACGGGGTGTTCCGCGCATGTCGAGGTTCACGCGCATTGTGTAGCGCGGTTTTCCAGCATATGCAGCGTTATATGTCGAGTTTACAGCGCTATTGTCCAGGTTTGCCCTTATACATCGAGTTTTGCTCTCTATTATGGTGATTTTGACCATTTTAAATCAGTCCAGTTGCAAAAATCGCGACTGATTTTTATCAAACATGAGGATAAAAACTCGACATGATTTTTTTGGTGTATGTGTAAAAAAAATAACGTCGAGTTGCTCAGTTGAGAAAAAATCAGTCGAGTTTTCTCCTGTTGAGAAAAAAAAATATGTCCAGTTTGCACATGTTGAAAAAAATCATGTCAAGTTTTTTAAAACTCGGCATATGATTTATTCTGGACATTGATTTATTGGACATGATTTATGAAACTCGGCATGATTTGATAAGTGGAGCGTGCCATACCAGGCAAAGGACACATGTATGACAATGAATTTTTTTTAATTTCTTGGATGGTTTGACCGATTACTGGGGCAACGAATCATTATGTAACACTTCTAAAGCGATATCTGTGAGAGCTGGACTAAGTTTCAAAGCCCCTATCACGTTGCCGCATTTGTTTATTAAAACTCAACAAGATCCCAATTTACAGGCTGAGGTAGTGCGATAATCACCCTCTCAGAAGGAGAGCTGCCAAGCCAGCACTCAGCACGTCGATCTTCCTTGCCCGAAATAATGATCAAATCCAAATCAAATCAAATTTTATTCATCTCAAAACATAAAAAAAAAATACAATCAATAAATAAAAACAACACCAATTGAGTAAACCATAATGGTGAATGAGATGAGGACACTGCTAAACGCATAACGTGGGGATTGCAGGCCTAAAAAACGTAGGGTACAGTGGTGACTACAGGATAGGGTGGGACTTCGAACATTCTCCAGGAAATGTACTTAATATTATTGTACTGCCAAAAAATAAATAAAAATGTAGTTAAGTGCCCCAACATCTACCATTGCTATATTTTCACACGAATGGACCGGATCTTTTCAAACAGTCCAAAGTTGCTGTGTGTTTCCCCGACCGCTTATCCATGAGTATCACACTGAATCTCTGTATAGCGGACGTCTGTATAGATCAGTGGTTAGTAGTGGTAGAGCACTCGTCAAGAAAGCGAGAGGACAGGGGTTCGAGTCCCCTACAGGCGCATCCGTCCGAGATGTTTCTCAGATGTCAGATGTGTGTGCCTGTGATGTTATGTTGGACTGTTCTAGTACGCGTTGGCGTGTTCTTCCTCGGATTGAATAATTAGTTCCAAAATAATACCTCCTTTGTTTTAGCCACAACGCCTTGAATAGAGGAGTTGCTGTGTCTTTCGATACAGTTCAAATGTTTTCAAACTTCGGCAAAAATTGCCAACATCAGCTATCGGTCAAAATGGACCCCCAGATGTTCCCTGCCAACATATATTGCTTGGAAATAGTTCGTCTTGCTTTGAGTGTCAAGTGTGATGCGTTTTTGAACAGATTACCTGAAGGTCCAGTAAGGGCGGACTTGAAGTTTTTCCAAACAATTGCCTGGTAATGAGACATAACCATGGGGGAATCGGATTTACTAAACAAAGCAATCTTCTTTTAGAAATCAGTTAAGAGTCAATCAATTAAACAATTTTCGACAATTCAGTGTTTATTTGATCAGTACCGGGACAACTTGGGTCAAGGGAATTTCCCCCTTTCACATGATTGGCTCGGTACGACTCTGCGAAGACTGGGTGAAGTGAACGGTGAAAGGACTTACTTGGATTGGATAACTGCCGTGGTGTGTGCTTTTTCTTTGCTGAGATTTTCCGCATCTAAGAAAAGTATATTTGTTGGGTTCGTCCACGGTAGTCGCGAAACAGCGTCCTAAATGATAGTTGCGAACGGAGAGTTAACTCACCCGATTATGTGGGAGCGATACATAGGTCTATCCTAAGCTTTTATTGCAAACTTTACACCGTGTTGATTTAGATCCGTGATGAACGTTTTCATATCAATGTACTTATCATATTCCAAAACAAAAGACAAGAAAAGTCTAAAAATCCCCATATATAATCACAGGCAGATACGCGGGGGGGGGGGGGGGGGGGGGGGGTACCCCCAAACTCGAGGAGAAAAGGGGCCACCAAAATGGCCACTTTTTGCTGACGATTTTGATCAAAAAGTCCAAAATTTAGCGAAATGTTGACACCAAAGTCCCCTTGTGGGGAAAAAAGGTTCAAAAAGTCCAAAAAGAGACCTCCTTGTTAGGGGGGTAGGTCCACTTTACCCCAAAAAGGTCCACTTTCGAAAAAGGTTCCCACTTTTTTTGAGAGTCCCGCCCTCCCTCCCCCTCACCCCACCCCCCCCCCCCCCCCCACCCCCCCCCAAATAAATCCTGCGTACGGACCTGTATAATCACAAGGAATCATATAGATAACCGATTAAAAATCCTTTTTTCGGAAATATTGAACTTGTTTATTGTTTCATTAAAAAAAAATAAGAAAGATTCGAAAGTAAAAAATGTTAAGGAATATTATTGTTTCCGCCGCACAAAGAAAAAAATGACAATCCTTCCTTTTCCTATTAAAAAAGAGAGATAAAATACATAAAAAACCAAAGTTCTAACCAAAACAAGCACTCAAAAAAGCATCATAGAAATAAGACAGAAAAGAAGACAAGACATCAACAATTTGTTTTGGAAAATACTTATACAATGCTTGTGTTAAGTTCGTGCCTAAACACCGTGCATGAATTTGCCTTGTGGACTCAACGTTTATTTTTACTATAACCAGGAATTGATCGACTATTTGGTTAAATCTTGTTGACGGTTCCAACAGATTCAGGATTCACATTATCGAGGGATACCAAGATGAATAGGATTAGAACATCGACGGATTAGAAAATAGTCAGTGAATTTCATTAGTGTAAGTTCTAAAACAAAACACGTACAGCAAACCCTGAAACTTCAATATTAAATTGAGCACAAAAGTCAGTATGGTCGGTCATTCTCGCGGTTACAATGCAAAGAAGGGCCAAGCTTATCCAGCTATGTAATATACCATAGAATTCCAGAAACATGCTCTAATAACACAGGTGGCCTATTAATGACCTTGGATTATTACATCCCATGAAGAGAAATAAGAAATATTTTAATTAAATCATTAAGGACAATGGTATTTCCATGGGATCTACAATCATGCAGAAAAAAAATAGAAAATAACAGTGTTCGCACGAAGAGCGTGCCAACCAAACGACATTAATTAGTTAGGAGGCCGTTAATCAATTTTTTTTCTCTCTTGTCCACGGATTCGACATTCGTCCTATTAGTAGCACCGGGTGCTTGTAACTCGATTTTACGGTATGCCCGCTGTCGTGGAAATGAGTGCTAAGACTTGGATTATTAAGTCTTCTCACCAAGCATACTCTGGAAGACAACACAATGGCCTCATCTTAATGTAAAGCCTGGCCTAGACAATTACTGCATTGACCGCAACTATCTATGTACCAGTCTCTCACCAAGCAACTCTGGAAGACAACACAATGACCTCATCTTAATGATCACGTATAGCCTAGACCAAGTCACTTGAATTGACCGCCGCACATCTTATCTATTACCAGTCTTTCTCACAAGCAGACTCTGGAAGACAAACAAATGGGCCTCATCTTAATGGATAAAGCATGGTCCCGACAATCACTTGAATATGACCGCGCTTATTTATATTGAGAAGGTTAACTATTATTAGTTGGATGTTTGGACATTCTATTTAGTGTTGCAGCCACAGGAAAACAACACATGCAAAACACGGTGCAATGCCTTTTGAAACAAGTTTGCAACGGAGATCCCAACTCGAGCACCTTTTAACAAAAAAAAAATTACACAGGGAGATGGGTCGTTTTGCCCCTGTGCCACAGAGCATTTGTTTACAGCACGCTCTATTTCAATGGACGGTTCTGCGATTACCGCCACTTATCATTTAGTAGATATGAATGGGGAATGCCTTTCTCTGATTGGTGCAAGGTCCGATTAATATTTTCCCGTATTACTAAAGTAATTTTTCATTACTCCTGGATATGAGCCCGTATTACGGAATGCTTACACCAAGTATCTGGTCCCACTGTCACCTATATTGAAATTTATAGATGTAATGTTCGTGTGCATCTGTAGAGGAGCCAGCTGTCCAACCCCCCTCGGAAGAGCACAATCCAATATGACCTTTTTATATCATACCGGTGGGTGACTGCTGCTGCAATCCCCAACCTAGTTCTGCTTGATACATTTTCCCTATGTGCTTCAATTTCATGTACAAAAAAATTTTTTTAAATTCCCCTGTGTTTTTTGAAGAAATAGTGACCAATGTGATGTTTTTCAAAGAGGTAAGTTAGGGCTTTTCCCCTAGCTACAGTGCCATGCTACTCTGCAGAATTCAACTCTCACTGTCACTGTGACTGACTCTGTGCACTGCATAGGCAAGACTAAGTACTACTGAATCACTGTGGCCATGACACCTTTAAGGACTGCCTTGTTGGGAATTGGGGAAAACTGTATGTATCAGGACAATAATGACTAAGTTTATGTTGCTGTGCAGTTAGTCCAACTTGTTGATTTGTACATTGTAGGCCTCCGTAGAAACAGGCGGCCTAGACTAGGGTGGCCTACTCAGCTTTCTGAATTCTGTAGTGTAGTTGTGCTAATCCAGATTTAAATAAAATTGAATCTACTTTAGGATTACCACTTCAAAAGTCTACTAAATTATAAATTCGTTACCCCCTGTTTGTTCTCACGCAATACGGAAAAATATCTATGTAGGGCCTATGGTTTGTTTCCAATATCACATTCGGCTATCGCCTCATGTGATATTGGAAACAAGCCGTAGATATTTTTTCCGTATTGCGTGAACAAACAGGAGATAACTAAGAGTATCAAGTCCAGTGATCTTCTTTAACCAATCAGATTTGAGATGGCCCACCAGTATTCCTTACTCTGGGAAAGTGAATATAGCTATATAGGGATCAACTCAGGCTGTTCATGTATGAACCTGATATAATATGAGTTTAGTATAGTTCTTACGTGGTTCAATATTTAATGAAGGCACCTTTGTTAGTAGGCCTTAGTCAGCACAATTTGCACTCTATCAGTGTATTATTTTCTTACCTGGAGTATGCCGACCACATTAGACAAATTATACTTATAATACAATAAAATATAAGCACTATGGACAATCAGCACAATAAGCATCTTTAAATGGAATCTTTGCACTCTATCAGTGTGACTCATTTGAAATATTTCATCCCTAGACTATGTCGACTACATTAGACTAAATGTAATTGATTAATCGATATAAGGACTACGAAGTAGTCTAGGACAATAGCCGGCGGCGTTATGAATTATCTAGAGTGTCCTGTGATGGAGAGTCCCACCAAGGGTCCCACTGCATGGCCATCTGTCTATTGCGGTGCACACATGTTTTAGCACTCTACTGTAAAGCCCCTTTTACAAGGTCACAGTTTATTCCGTAAATGTTATCGTGCATGCTAGGGCACTCAACCGTGGGGAACTCTCGGTTTCTTTACACCGTCTTCCCCATGGTTTGATATAAGGTTGATAAAAATGGCTTCAAAAAATCAAGCACGGGTTACTCGTCGGTTTCGCCCTGTTCTTTCCGGTTGGAACCGGTTTATATTGTTCTAAACTATGAAACACGGCTCAACCGCTATGTACCGCGAGTCAACCGGCGGTTGAGTTTTGAAACCGCCCCTAAGGGAATTTTCTTTTGTACGTGTTTTCTTTTTACATCACCTCGCGTTTTCGTGTCATGCATATGCCAGAATAAAAATATCCAATTTTTCATTGTTTACCGTGAAACTAGTGTTTCGGCCTTTTAACGTTTACCTAAAATTTATAATTTATCTTTAAAATTTCAAAACATGGTACCTTTCTTTATAAATTCAGATATATGTCAAGGAACAAGTTAAGAAGCCTCCCTGAAGGAATATTTGCCAACACATCCATCGACAGTATTCTGTAAGTTTGCACGTGCCTATCCTTTGAAAGTTCAGTAGTGAAAAATATTGCTATACTGATCATTACAACAAGATGCAAATGTCGATGAAAATCCAAGCGGGAAAGGATTTTTTGCCGTACCGTGCTCTTTTAATTGTATTTTTAAGGATGACTATAGATAGAGAAGAGTTCACAATTTGCGTGATGACTGGTAGAAGTTTACTTGATTTGTTGGGTGATTTTGTAATGACTTTAAGAACCTCGATTGCGGGTCGAATCGAGATCACGACGAATATTGACAATTTTAGTCTTGAAAAATGTAGCAAATTGATTACTTAGAGACAGTGCACAGTCAAAAAATGGAAGATATATGGTTGTGTGGCAAAGCAGAGTAAGGTACAGCAACAGTGCTATGAAGATATACATGTTTAAAGATAAACGGAAAACGGCAAAGCACAGAGCTTTCGCTGCTATTGCGTAGCTTCTTCAGTCGCTATAAACTGAAATGAGGGAAAAAGAGAGAGTATCACACACTAGGAAAATATACATAAAATATATACATGCACTATAGATTATATAAATTTTCATATTTTTCTATTCTAAACTCATAAAAGCCACGCATCATGGTCAGATGGTGGAGAAAGCGGCAAAACGAAATGACTACTTTTTTTGGGGGAAAAAAATTCTAAACCAATCAATATTTTTGCCATTTTTCTTTCACTATTAATATTAATGTCTTAGGGTAGTCTGTTTAATAATTTCTATGGGAAAAGCGTTTTCTGAATGTAGAACTCCTGGAGCCCCCGCACCCCTTTATCCACTAACGTGTGATCTCTCAGGGAAAAGGGTCAAAGATCATGTAGAGCTCATTTGTAAATTATTCAACATCTATTTTTTCTGTTGTACGCCTACGGGTCTTCGTGCCGTTGGTGCTCATTTGTTTTATTTTCTTTCAGTGATCTCTCTGAAAACGAACTCCAAACACTGACCGATGGTTTTCTTAAATCTTCGCCAAGACTAGAAAGATTGCTTCTATATCAAAATAAGCTGAGATACATTTCAAAGCTTGCTTTCCAGGGACTAGATTCGCTTGCTGAGCTGTAAGTTACTGCAATCAAATGTTGAAAGTTAGCCGTATTATCATGTTATTTTACCATGCAATTCTGAAATATTTTGTTTTCAATTTTGCAATAGAAATACGAATGTGTCTTTATAACTTATCTTAAGATTTATTTGCTTTAGAAAACGTCTTTAATATCAACATTATTTTCGTTGAGGCCATCAATAATTATGAGATGCGTTGTGCACTTGCATTTGTCCATGCTTTCCAAATACCTTGAAATGATAAAGTACTTAATACTCGAGGTGAGTTAGTGATCTTTATCTCGCAAAAACCGACAAATTAAAATAACCATTATCTTGACTGGAAAATAAACCGGGCCCGCGATTGTTATGCTTGTCGCAAAAAAAGAAGCGCAGGAAATAAGGGAATATGAACTCTATCTCATGCCCCAAAGCGGTCATTCCTCCCTGAAACATTGCATGAACTTAAAGGCACTATCAGTGATTTGCTAAATTAGAAAACCGAAAAAATACCCAAAATCAGATTTTTTGCGTAACTGTAACAAGACCAGATATCCTAACATGCCCTGCAAATTATAAGACCAGAAGCGACCTAATAAGCACAAAATCGAATAATTAAATCATTACTGTCCGAACGGACACTTACTACAACACGTATTTGATAGGAGATTCATATCTTGGAAAACTGTCGGTTTTTCCTTTTGTGTCAATTCTTCAGTTGAAAAAAGTAACACATGGGAATTCTACGCACCTGTCTTTCACTTTTAAACTATTCCTGCAAATTTTAAATATTTTGACTCTTTAGGAAAAATCACTGATAGCGTCTTTTAGGAGGAGTCATTATTTACGCCAGGATTCAGGGGGAATACGAAAAAAAACCCAATTAAGCGAGAGCGGGAACATGAACATTTTCATAAAGGAAGGGGGGAACGTGAACTTTTAAATGGAAAATCTCATGAAATCTGTGGAGTGCAACATTGTCATAGCAACCTGGACTAGAGGACGGACGGGTCACACGTATCAATATTTTAGAAAGACAATGGCGCCCCTGGGAAAGAACATAAGGCGCCCCTTGAAATATGCACTCGCGCCTTATGGTGGTGTAACATAGGCATCGGAAGCGTGTGAAAGCAGATATAGTCCGCCGGGAGCCATAGTCCGGGCTCCAAAGAATATAACGGGGAAAAGCGTGAAACTAATATTGTGTGAAGAGTCAACTGAATTGAGTGCCCTACTCTTTACCGTTGTAGCCGGACTATGAGAACAGCGGACTATAATTACTTCTACACCGGGACGTACAAGACACACGAGTACGTCCCAATATGTTAGAAGGACGCGGGCGCCCCTTGGAAAGAACGTTAAGTCGCTCTTGAATATGCAACGCGCCCTATGTAAGATTGAAATGTTAATTAAAATCTGCCCTGCGTACCTTCTTGGAATTAGCCGCCCTCCTAACCAGGACGCCCCCAGCCCCCAGCCCCCCCCCCCCCCACCCCACAAAATGCTTATGTAGTGTGCCATTTGAACGCAGCGAAGGCGGGAGGGGGGCGCGGGGAACGCAAATTATCGCCCGAAAAGTTGCAAATCTGCATTTCAACGCAGGCACCAAATTAAATACCGCCACTCCAC
Source organism: Ophioderma brevispina (assembly GCA_023653785.1). NCBI lineage: Eukaryota > Metazoa > Echinodermata > Ophiuroidea > Amphilepidida > Ophiodermatidae > Ophioderma > Ophioderma brevispina. The sequence goes on from JAMKCH010009252.1 coordinate 18,143, forward strand.
TGACTACAATGAAGACTTCAGCTGACGTCCACCCGTGTAGTTATTACCGGTTATTAACTATATCCGTGGATATATACGCATATTTTACCCTATTGTAATCGTTCTCCACATGCGGTCGGACATGTCACTTATTACCGGACCTAAATTGGTCGGTTAGTGTCGGATATAAATTGCAGTGTTGATGAACGCGCATCGGGTTTAACACTATCGGACCTAACTAGGCTTCAAGTCCGACGATTAATGCCGAAGGAAAGAGGCAGGCGGTTAGTCCGTCATAAATTATGACCGGGCCTAGTAAAGTACGTGTGGAGTTTTATCGAACTAACGAGTGGCATTTTCGGTCTTTTCTGAAGTAAAGCACGGAAAGCAGTAGAATGGCGTTAATCGGGAGTGGGCGAAGCGGCCGACTCATCTCAGGACACCCTTGGAGAAATTTAAGGCACGGAAGAAAAAGGGGGCAAGGAAAGGGAGGACCGAGTGAAGAAAAGAGGAGAGCCAGGGAGAAGGGTGTTTTGATGTTATGATTTACAGCCAAGCATGCAGAGGATGACACCTCTCATTTTGCCGGCTCAAAGAAATTGAGTGACGGCGAGCGAAGCGAGTGAGTACATTAAACGTCTCCCAATCCTACATTATTGTTTCCAAAATCCTGGATACGCCACTGATTGGGGAAAATTAACTTCGCCCGTCCCCGCCAAGAGGATAAATCTCAGCGTCCTTGCCCCACTTGAATAGTGGTTCTGTGTACGCATTTACGCCCCCTGTGGAAAGCAGCTCAGCATTCTGCATGCTTCGAATGTACAACCAAAACAGGCTGCTTCTTACCTCGCTCCTCTTCGAGGCCAGGTAAGCTGATCGGTTTAGGGGTAGACATCAAGGTGAAGGTTTAATTTTCAGATTTTTGTGTCTGAAACACTTTAAGCGATTATCCCTAATATCTCAAAGTACTTGGGACCATGATTTTTTAAACAACGTTTACAAGGGGTGAGACGAACCTGTGGATCAGGCCATCGACTTTTGTTACAGTGAGAGTTTTTCAATGGTGTTTATGTTCAGGTGGTCCACGAAAAAACAATTTCGATAAGTAACGAGGTTTCAAGTTATTTCAATTTTATCATTATTCTAAACTTCTGTGCGGTGAAAGTTGATAGCACGCCGATGCAGTTGCGAATGGACCACTTCGCGTCAGTAGTCTAGGATCTTAGCGCCTAATACCGCCCTAAATGCGTCCACACTACAAATTTAGTCCGATACAATACCGACCAAATGTAGCTCCGATCAGTGGGTCCACACGGCCACTTTAACTCAGACGACTAATACGATGCTGGGCCAGAGTTAGAACCGGTAATACGTGACTAAGTCCGACCGTATGGACACGACTATGTTCTGTTCAATATGACACGAAGAATAATCCCTAAAGTCCTCGAGCCTCGATAGCCTCAGACGGATTTAGAACGCCCTCTAATTTGCAGCAGTTCGATTCCCGGTTGAGAGATAATAATTTGTGTTCATTTCTCGCTTATCTTGAGGGAAAGATGAGTTTCTTTAGAAAAAGCATCTACACGTTTGATTTGCCTTATTAATAAACATTTCAAAAACTACGAAACAATTTTCACTTATGCTTAAACCTTATTTGCAGGTATCTCTTTCGAGCATGCAATCTCTTACATTGAACCATCAGCGTTTATGGACACCAGTTGAAGAAATTGCTAAGTTTTGTCTCTGAGTCGACATGTCACACTGTACGGAGGAGCTATCATGAAATTCGACTGCTGCTAATGCCGATAGGTTTCTCCTGTAACCCGATCTAGCGCCCAGAGCAATTTCGTAATTTCAAAACAGGTAAAAAGTGGTATTATAAAGCCGTGATACATACTATTAAAGCAATAATGGCACATTTTTGAAGAGGCCACCAATTTTCAAAATTTGATATTTTGGCACAGTTACGTTGTAATTGTCTAGGAAACATAACCTGCGAACGAGAATGCCAAAAAAAAATGATATTATCATAAAATTAAGCATTTTGTACTTTTGTAAGTCGAATTGGGATCCCAGATTGAATTTAACAGGCAGAGCTGGAAATGCTCCGTTTATGTCCGTCACATGTGAAATAGTGCCACCTAAATAAAATGCTTTACTACTACTAAACCAAATTTTTAAAACCAAATTAAAAACATAATGATGAGCGTAGACACGTAATGGCGTATTTCCCGGCTATTTCCCATTGCGAAGGCCGTTCAGCAGCGCCGTTTGAACTTATTTATCGCGATGATCCCGATAATAATTATTCTAATTACAAAATCCTGCATTTGTGAGACACAGACATTTCGAGGTTCAACCATTCACAGGTATGGGTTAATAGCACTTACCGAGTGGCAACCGCTGTAATAAAAATCTCCATTTTTTTTTGAAAAAAAATTGGGGGCCGCTTTCAAACAAAGGTGCTAAATTGCTTGTCTTAAATCTCAAGTGACATTGAACAAGTTATCTAAACGCCTCTTTAGCTGCAATGGGCTATAACCAATTAATACTGAAAATAGCCCAAAATGGTATCACCTGACATAATGCACAGAGAAAATTGCTATATATAATTACTGTAAATTTGCTTGCATATTCCACATAATTTTGAACTTTGAACTACAGGTATGTGAACGGCAACGAGCTGACAATTATCAGCAAGGACGTGTTTCTAACGCGAAGACCTACCATCAAATACTTGTAAGTTATTTCTTGACGTATTGGAGTTAAACAGGCCTCATAAACACATTACAATGCAAAGCGGGAATGATGAAATCAGGAGTAAGACTCTCAAAAGACACATTTAGACGAAACTAAAACTTAAGAAAATTAAGAACAAAAACTGTTACTACTCTGATTCTAGAAAATACCGACACCTTTTTTGTGAAAAAAGTGACACAAGGTGCGATCCAAATTGTATGGCGAGTCCTATCCTGAAGTATTTTGCAGTGAAGTCCACTTTTTAGGACTACGGCAAAAAATGATTGGGGCCTTTAGTGAAAGGGTGTGCGCTTCCGCGATAAAATTGTGGAATTTTTGCACACAAGTAATAGCCCTTGATAATCCATAAATTGAGGGAAGCACTTTGCCAACCCCCCCCCCCCCCTTAATGCCCAGCTGGATTTCAAGGTTATACAGGGGCGTGGCAAAATGTTCCGAATGTTTTGAAAGAAACATGCGTGTTGTCTGGTTACAAGGGATTCCAAAAGAGGTATTAGTTTACACTATGACTTATTGGCTTATGTTCCGAAGTTAAGGGGGGTGCGACAAAACTGTAAACATGGTGAAAAGGCCATTTGGGTGTTGTACATGGTCCAAAGTTAAAAGTTTGCTTTGGTTCAGTTCATTATGTGGTGCATAATTGTTTCCCTCTAGCTTAAAGGAATATGAAATAAGGAATGGTTGCATTATCTGCCTATGCTTAGTTTTCACGTTATCCAACATAATAGGCCCACAGTCAATAGAATCCAATAACTGCCCAATAGCTGATGACTTTATTCGCATATGTGGTTAATAACGAAACACGTAAAGATAGTCAAAACTATTCCTATGTCATTCTAGAGCCGCGAAACCAACAAATTTTGAAACTACTTTACAAAAATTTGAGAAACTTTAATTTTTGACCCCGACGTCAAACCAAAATTGACGTTTAACATTTACCAGTTTTTACCACAAAATTACAAAAATATAAGATAACAGTAGTATAAAACTATACCTTTTTGAATCTTTAACAAGACAAACATCATGGCGTGCTGTTCAACACAATCGGAACATTCTAAAAATTACCCTGTGTTCGATAACCTTGAAATCCAAGCTGGGGGCTATGAAAGGGGTGGGCAAGTGCTTCCATCAATTTTTTTTATTATCAATGCATAAAGTACTTGTGTACCAAAATTCCAATGGATCCAGTTTGCACACTCACATGAGATCGCTGTCCTACAGATGGCATCTTTAGATTGCCTAAAGATACGCATGTGGCAGTCGATCCACGAATTTTCAATTTTCCGTAGTATCTTTCTGCATTGGGAAAATGATGCAGAAAACAATCAAATAATTATATCAGGAACTTTCCGGGATCTTCCATGCTGCGAAAAAGAGTCCTACTTCACCGTGCGGGCAGGAAAGGTGTGTCGGAAACCGGCCAGAAATAAATGATGTTTCAATGCTACAGGAAAGTATACGGAAATTGAATGTTTGTGCTGTGGAATTTTTGGGTCAATCTCTGGGAGAATGGGGGTATTTTGTAAATAAAGGAGCTAAAATTTAATACATGGTAGAATTGGAAATGAGGTGAAATTGTAGCGAAAGGTACTACCATACATTGGGCTTGTTATGAGGATTGAAAAAGAAAAAAATGTATAGTTTGTAGGTTCCGACTTTTAGTTTTACAACAGTACAGCCTTAAGGTTCAAGGTCATTGTAGGGGGTTAAAACTTACCCGAATGCTCAATTTTGTAGTCGTGCTATAGCTTATTTTATAATGTTTGGCATTTGATTGTTATAATTCGAGTGTAAAATGTTACAAGGGTTTACACACGCGTTATTGGCGGCGCGTCACCAAAGTTGGCCTGTATAGGGCTCTTGCACAGAGCTAAATTATGTCGAATGGATTTTTCTTTGCCCCAGATCAACAAGCATGAGAAGAATACAATACATGACCTGGTTCACCTGAACATTTCAGTATTTTGCAGGTGATTTCCTTTGTATTCTCGAGCTTGGGTTGTTCTGGAGGCAGGTCTGGCCAATTTAACATATGGACCTGCGTGCAAGCGCCCTATACAGAGCTATTAGTTCCGGGCCAATATGTAAGGAAACTGGTTCCCGTGGGCCTTTCGTGTTCATTTCTCATTTTATTGGATTCCAATATACATTAGCACTTTATCCAGAAATATTCCATGGTGCCATGTCGGGAGCATTTATACTATATTATTTATGCAAATTGACGTCAGGAAGGGGCATCCGGTCAATGATCTTTTGCTCAAATATAAATCCTCACACAGCAGTATTGCGTGAGTGTGAGGTGAATCTGGTCACACCCGCACGAACAAACTTACCGGACACTCAACAATATTATGAAGGAGTATAGGTTTACCGCCGGGTACCGCTACTCCATTGCGATACACCGCTAAAGAATCCCCAAACCACCAACAAAAGGGAGGCACGACATGCTAATTACGACGTCACCCATGCATGATGCTTGTCGGGTGATCTATTCCAACCAACTACTGCACGGGGTTGTGCATGTTCACTCAGGGGAGAACAATGCGCTGTGACACGAGTTCCTATAAGCTCTTGTGAATGCATGAGAAATAGGGCAATCGAAACTAGCAAAACGGTATAATGGAACGATGCATGGATGGGCATTTTTTGAAGAGACTTTGTGGTTTGCTTTGTGCTATTAAGACTGTCAAGAGTATTACAGGCGATGTCAGACTAAACCACTGCATTTTCGCTAATATGGACTTCGATGTATTGAACACAATTGGTACGAAGTGTCTACGAAATTATTCAGAGTAAAATGAGAATTAAATGTGATTGAGATTTGGGCAAGGGCATATCTTGTGTGCTTTGGGATAGCGCTATACAAGTGACCCACTAAGGTTAATTATATTATGCAGTGGCTCTCTTGTCAATATGATCTAACAGTGTTGTAAATAAGTTCGTTTGTTCCCCGTTAAGCGGGGACAAACAACCGGATTTAAACTTTGGTTTAACTAACTTTGACGTCATTAAATCATAGAAAAGGCTCAAGTTCACGAAGATTTCACGGAAACTGTGGGAATCTTTCTTTGATCATACAACTCTTACATGGGCCATTTTCATTCATCTAATCACGTCTTCAAATTAAACATGTGGCCAAACGGGCGACATTGAAATATAAGACCTGTGGGTGATTTTGTGTAAAACATCTTAGCTAAAAAGGGATTGTGTCATTATTTACAGGGATGAAGGATGTTTTCGGTGAAAATTTTTCGCGTTCCCTCTTCGCTTCCTTTCAAATATTCACCATTTCTCCTGTTTGAATGTCTCATTTAAATTTCATGCCACCCCCCACCCCAGTACCATTTTGTTTGTATTCCCCACCCAATTATCCACCCCGCTCGTAAAATAACACACTCCCCCTTACTACAGCTATAAATAGATCACAGATTGGTTTTATCAGGGCCAATTTTAACCACGTTTGGTACCCAGTCTTGAACACAGCTGTGACTTTGTATTTCTAAATCGCCTAAAATAATTGAAATGTCTACCTTTTTGCCATATTCAGCAAAATTGCTTACTACAAACTTTCAGGTTACATTCCCAAATAGAACTCATTATAAATTAAGCTCCAGTACCATTCCCACTTTGTATCTAATTATATATTATTGCAACAATTTCGCGGCATAACCTTTTCTAGGAATTTTACAATACAAAAACCCATGCAAGCATTGTTTACTCTCCTTTTAATCGAAATGGTCAATTTCTTGTTTCTTTTCAAATTTTAGTCAGGCATTTTATCACAATACATAAACATCTTGACGACCTCGTCATTGATCCACTTGCAGAAAATACTACAGATGTAAGATATCACTAAAAATTGGCATCATATTTTTTCAACGACACCTTGGTAATTACTGTCCACAGGCCTTATAGAGTACATTTAGTGTTTTTAATTGAAAAATATTTTTCTTTTTTTAATTTATCATTTTAATTAAAAAATCAATTTTTTACATTTTTATGATTGATAGTATTTTAATGTAGTCTACAAAATCACATTGATTTTTTTTCTCACGCTATGTAAGATAAAAGATTCGAACAAGACATTATCAAAGCGATTCGTGTGTTCTTCCAGCCGAATCTGGCACTCCAATTACTTTGATAGTCGGGTTCTCGTCTCCCTTCCTTTATATCCAATACAAAACTCCTGCACGATTTCCTTTTGCCATTTCCTAGACATTGCGTATGCTTGAATGGCACGTTTTTTCTATTTCAATGCCATATTTTTATAGTTCATTTATATGCTACGATTTGTATTCAAAAGATAATCCCATATCCATACTAAACGTCCTTCTCTTGCCTATCCTGTCTAGTGTATGTTAACCGTGTCTCTTATCAAAATTGCGAGATACAGTCCCGAGTGAATTCCTTAAAGGATGTGCCACACCTATCAAGAAACGAATCAAAATGTTGAGGACTATCATCATTTGACCGATAGGTTTGTTCTATTTTCTGTCTATATAGTTCTATCACTGAACTTGGAATCCTTGATACCATAACACAATTTATGTCGACGTGGGTCCTCCTCCTAATAGGAATGGGCGATAATTTTGAAATTGAACTTTTTAAAAAATACGCGTAAAATTAGATTATAACCTCGCACCTACTATGTAATCATTTGAATTATTCCGTAGGTCTATAAGCCGAAGGGTATAACATAATTATGCTGAAAACACATATATGGTCATTGCCCCTAAAATTTTTAAAAAAATGTCTTTGAATGAGAATTCAATAGAGGTTCATGAAATAGTTCTTTATAATAACAAAATAATTTATCAAAACAATTATAAACTGCCAAACGCCTCAAATTGCATTTTGGACCATCTCTCTTTTTTTTTTTTTGTGTGTTTTGTTTTTTTTTTTTCTTTTTGTGTTCGTGGGCTTGTTATACATGGCCACGTGGTCCGTCTTGACCAATCACTTGCGCCGTTTACATAGTATAATGAATGGTTCGGTTATTTCTCATAAAATAGCCTTTTCAAGGGCTGTAAGCAACCATAAGGTCTATAAATCGGAATCAATTTCTATATTGGTTCATTTTAATTTCCATTGGAATACATTTTTACCATCAACCCAACACATTCTAAAATGTTAATCCCCGTATGACCTTGGAAATTTATTATAAAGGTAATAATTAAACACGACTACTTCCGTTTGAGGGGAATTACATATTTTTAATTCATTGGAACTAGACCAAGCCACCTGTATGCATTTTAACAGAATTGAAAATATCTACTAAAACCTTAAAAACCCCCTTTTCAAAACAGAGAAAAGTTCCACAAAATTATTTAGGGGGAATTTGGAATATATATTGTTCTTCGAGATATTGAGCTTCTTATTAACACAAATTCGTTTTTCTCCTTTCTTCCATTTTGCTTCAACCCTACATGATTGAGACCGTAATGGTTTAGATTTTCAAACCTGTTCGTTCAATACCAGTCGCCTTGTTAGCGAGAATTTCGAAACCGAATAACCGAGACCATACTCCAAAGTGAGGCAAATCATTTTCATCTGTTTTTCATGCGAAAAAACCTAAGAAAACAGTATGAGTGCGTTGCTTGTCGGTCTCTGGGACCTTACGGTGCTAGCAACATATGGATGTACCAAGTGGCCCTCGAGGTGATTCCTGTTGTTGCGTTACTATGTTGAGATCCATGTATATTTGCAGGCTTTAAAAGGGATGACGCCGATTTTTAGTTAGAAGTTTTCATCTTAATAGAATGCCTTCAACCCAAAACCCCATCTGTAAAGTTTCGCGCCGATATATTCAATCCGTTTTGATGTTCGAGCGAAAAACGGGTTTTGTAATATTAATAATGGTCTACCGAAAATGGGCAACATTGTTCGCCCCTACCTTCAAAACCAATTATCCTTTAAACCCGAGAAATTCACAGGTAAATGAGGAAAATAACAGCTTACGTCTGTACCAAAATTTTGACCACTCAGAAACCATTTGGGGTTCTCTGGGGACGAGGCTAAAAGCAATCGAACCAGGACCTTTCAAATCACTTTAGAATATTTCTTCTCTTGATACAAAGCTAAGGTTCTTCTTTTATTCTAGAAATCTATAATCCCCAATAAAATCGTTTGAAAGTGCTAAACCTTGCAAATTAAAATCATTCGCTAGAAAAGTTCAATATTTTACGTTTATGCATTGTCAAAAAGTCAATTTGTTTACAATTTCCACTAATAGTTTCAAACCAAATATTTCATTAATTAGAAAATAAAAACAACTTGCGTAAATTTTCGATTTCGCCCACATTAAGACATTATCATCTCGATATGGTTTCAATATTTGAACTTTCGTAAAACAAATATTGAACACAATTAAGGCATATGCTAACAATTTAATTATGTTAACCAGTTATACTTTATTATATTATCGTAAACCCTCGCAAAAACTATTTAACGTTTGTGGTAATCGCAACTTCTCAGATTTTGCTTCATGTTGCGAAAAATGTTGTAAATGTAACAAATAATAACCTTTTGCCAACACTTAAACACTGAAAGCTTGTACGCCCACCAAAACGCAGTACTCCATGCGTTATCAACGAGTTTCGACGATTCGCCTGCTGAAACCATGCGGCGGTAAAAGTTTTCACATGACATTAATTTTTCAGAAAAGAAATAAAACGAGCAAAAACATAAGCGAGGGCCCCCTTCGCAATTAGTAGGTTATTGGATGGTAAGTTAATAGTGATAATAATAAAAAGTAATAATATTATAAAATGCCATTTCCTACAACATCACGGCGCTGTTGCCTATTATGATTACACAAAACACTACCATCAGGAAATCGGAGCAATAATTTTGCTTACATCTTGGGGCTGCCGGCGCAGCGCATATCCCTATAATCATTAGATGTAAATTCCCAATATAGTCCCCCCGATTTCGCTTTGGGCGACGAGGCATTGGAAGATTAAGTGTCTTGCCCAGTGAGACACACAAACACGTTGACTGCAGCGGTGGCTCAAACTATTGTCTTAGGGATCACGCGTCCTCTGGGCAGGTTACCGTGCTACTCCACACGTGCTCATCTGCTGACGATTAATGCACTACCAATAAATCAGAAAATCGAAAAAATGATCAAAATCAGATTTTGTGCATGTATGTAACAACCTAAGGTATCCTAACACACCCTGCAATTGATAAGACTAAACACCAACCTAACAAGAACAAAAGTCGGATAATTTAGGTCATTACTATAACTGTAATTTAATGGGCTTCATAAGCGTTATACTGCCGGTTCCTTCCTTTTCGGTCAATTTTAAGTTGAAAAAAAATAATGAGATTTGCAGAATTATTCTTTCACTTTCAAGCTATTCCTGAATTTGCTAATATTTTGACTCTTGCGGTAGTGTTCTTCTAATAGACTAGTGTATTTAATTAATTGCCCATCTTTAATTGAGAACCGCATGCGTGCAGCGCATCTGTTGCGATGGGGTTTAGTCATCATCCAGCGTCACATCTCGGGGGTGACAACAAAGGACGAACTCACTTTTTGGTGATTTTTGAGGTTTTGGTAAAACAATTTGTAACACCTACAGATTCTGAAACCATGAACCCTTAACTCATGTCTACTTCCTATGGCCTAAAGCAAATAACACTTCACCACCAAGTGGCGAAACGGCCTGGCCCGCTCTGAGGGGGCAAATTTCCTTCCCAGCTTGGTAATTTTTCCCTCTTCAGGGTGTCAAAAGACCACTTTTCCCAGTCAGAGGTGCTAAAAAACGGCTGATTTGCATATTTTTGCCATTTTTTTCCCGGCCAAAGTCGTCATGGGCAACCTCCCCCCCCTGCCGCCCCTCCGCCTGTTACGCCACTGTTCCACCACATCTCAATTGTTGCACACGTTGTTTACTAACAGAAAGCCTTAACTCTGCGAGTTACGACCTTCTGATGGTGACTGTATTTGGCCAAACAGTGAGTTGAGGCTTCACAAACAACCAGCTTGCACCATTGCCAGAATTGCAACAGTTTTTAGTTCACTATCCACTTATATGATGAGTTCTTTCTTTAAACATTCTAAGGGAATGACTTCGTAAACATATGATGGAAATAATGTGTCAATCATAAAAAGGCAGGATGGAAGATGTAACTCACAGAGTACCGTTTTCCATTCAAGTTACGTCAGAACGTAACTCAGCAACTTTAAAAATATTAAAGAATTTCTTTAATTCTGCTCTCATAATTAAATTGTTCTTTTGTACTAAAGTTTATATAAGTGTGCTTACAGTACCATCTATAGCTTTATGATAATGTTTACATTTGAGTAATGATAGATTTGCTTAGTGGAAATAGTAAACATAACATGTTTGAGTTACGGCTTTCTGATTGTCACCCTCGCTATGCAGTGCATTCTGGGAAACCGGTAATCGTTCAATACGCAATTTCTTAAAGCGAATATAAAAAAAATGGCTAAATTAACAAGCGATCCTTTCATTTTGCATTTTTCGGGTCACCCTGTAGGAGGGGAGGATTTTACCAGAACAAACGAGGTCGGATCACCTGTTAAAAATTCAACAAACGGAACTTTTGTCAATCGTCAAGGCGGAGAAAGCGCCAGTGATTGAAGATTTGCCCATTTGGAACACAAACAACTGACTTTTTGCTGGTTATAGAGCATGTAAATGTCTTCCTGATTATTTTCGAACAGATCGCTTTGGACCGTGTTACCCATGTCCAAGTGAAGGAGTTGACTGTACGCGACGAATATCAAAAGGTAAAAGACGGTTACTGGGGAGCGTTGGATTTCCAGAACAATAAAACAGAATGCAAAAGATAAGCTAAAAAATACAAATTATTTTGTTGAACTTGCTATTCAGAGTTGAGTTCTAACATGACAAGGAATCCAATACTCCATTATGAGAATGTCTACCTAGAGTTGTAAGTGCCGCGGTGGTCACGTATCGTGTCGATCATCAGTAACGCAATCAATCCCTCCTGTACCAAAGGTTTACGAAGGCTGTTATGCACTGAATGAATCTAATTATTCATTCATGGTTTCAGTAAACGTGCTTAAATGTCCCCTCATTGTGGCTTTTCATCTGGAAGGAATTGGGGGCTTGACATGTTCTGTGGATCATAGTTTCTTTTGGATTTTTGTGGAGATAGCGCAATCATAAATCTGATCGTTTGCTTGTAGATGTACTTGCTTCAAGGTTTAAAATCATTCTTGGATACTATCAAGTTGTCGGCGCCTTCTTTATATCTCTTAATAACATCATGTGGCTAGTCCGGTTTCAAAGATATCTACATTATTTACCTGGTTAGAATTGAACACCCTGAGATTCGTCGCCAAACCAACATGCTATTTTAAGAAACTGACTCTGAACTTTATACCAATTTTGTAATTGCCTGTGGATTTGAGTATTTGTTAATTTTTTCAGCTTGCATTACTTACTTGATAAGGCAATGGTGTCTAACTACCGTTTGAGAAAAATCCCTGGTATTGTGGTTATTCAAGTCAGTCATGCTAAAGTTTTAAACTGAGAGTTTATTATTTGTTGTGTTGATGTTGTTAACATATCCAATATCTGCGCGGTAACAATAGCATTGATGCCATCTGCCTGTAAGGATGTTGGTTCTTGACTTTAATGAGAAAAAACTAAAACGCGTCAAAAGACTCTGGCAGATTATTCAATAAGTTGTCAAAGTTCTGTGCCAAAATGGTACACCACTTCGCTAACGTCGTTATTGGCTATATTTTTGGATTTCCACTATGTCTCTGGGTTATTCTCTACAAAGCGTCAAGAAGCTTCATTTAAAGAAATCTCATCGTGAAAGAATGCCAGCAAGACGTAGAAACCCTACACAGCAAACAGTCTTTTGAATCCTGATGAATAGCTACAATGAAGGATCCCTTGGAATTAGCTATCAATGAAGGGTCGCTGACAATTCACAAACTTGCAGTACTACGGTACCTTTTGAAACTACCTATCAAGTGACCGAACTAGATCCATGATCACAAATACAGGATACCGATTCCTCAGCCCCCAACGCAATACCTGTTCCTCGTATGTTCACAGGAATCACATCATTATCGTCTTTGCGCTTTCTTTGTGAGAATTACAAGTCAAAGTTCTGGTACTGGGAAATAGTCGAACTATGGCGAAAAGTTTTTGCAGATAACTGTTTGTCGTCCTATTTGGTTCAAATTACCCTCTAACACAATACTCGGGTAAGATTGCTCCTCTCAGTTATCTTCTTGACGAGTCACGCCTACTTTAAGCCTATGAAAACACATTGAGCAATGGTTGCAGATGATTTCTTTAATGGAATATTTTTCATCTCTTAGTAGCTACCATTCTGTCAATGCAGACTGACAAGGATGACGAATCTTCGTTCCAATTCCTGACTGTTACAGTGCTCTTTAATCACCGTAAACGTCATGGTCTTCGTATTAGCTCTGGGTAAGTTCTGTACGGAAAATATTCTCTCTTGATGAAGATTTGTGTATGAGTTGAGGGAAAAATGAGAGTGTTTTGTCAGATTGATTTCCTTAGAACAGAATAATTTATAAGCAGTGTACATTTTTATTTGAGGGAAAATTACTTTTTTGTATTATCACCTGTATGGTATTGTTTGTGTGCTTTGTCAACTATCGTAGTCGTGTCCCTTGGGCAACAGCATGTTTTAAGTAAACAACGAGGCCGAGCCGGTTGTTCTACGCCAACAGCCTCTAAAAGTAATCTCAGCTAAGAACGGCACTTACAGGCACACTGTTTCGTTTTCCATTTGCTTTTAAAACGCGTAAAGTGTATAAGGGGGTTTAAGTTAACGCTTTGGGTTCTGCACATATTGTTAGGTTCCGAGCTTGCCAAACAACTTTGTTTCATTACTTGTGGCATCTCCGTTTTCCTGGAATAATGTTTAATCATAGGGTCCAATGAATTGAAACACACATAAAAGTAAAGCGCAAGATTCATCAATGAATGAGACAAGGTATAATGGCTTTTTCGGCAGAAAGACCTAAAAGAAAGTAAAATCTGATCTAGATCAGATCTAACTGAGGCTACACCACCATTAGTATAAGCCACACCTAAGTTTAATATTGAAAACTCCTTGTTGGCACTAAGCACACTTTTAAAACATGTTTTGACATGTCATAAAATCTTATTTTTGTCAGAATTTGGCAGGGAGTGTTGTGCTGAGGGTCATGCAGTGCCTGAGATTTTCAGAATAGCCAGCATTCGCATGCCTCCTAGTGCATGTGGTTCTGCGCTGTGTTGGTTTCTTTACAAGAAGTTCCCACGTTCATTTCCGGGGGCCATAGAATTCATGATGGCCGTACTCCGCGATATGACTTACTCTCAGAACATTAATTGCACTCGTAAATTTTGCTAACTTCTCATCACTCTTGAAGTAATTTCTTCTTCCAAATTGCATGTATGTAAATATCAAGAATATTTGTTAAAAATCAAGTGAACTGCATACGGTTCTGCGCTAGTGGATGTTACTCCACAGAGCAGTGAAACGGCCGGTTATATTTTCACTCAAACCTAAGGGATTTAAAAAAAATCAATAATAGTCTGCCAAGCTACCATAGATTAGAAATAGGCTCCAGTCGCACATATTTGGTCTCCCGGTACATAATTATGGCAAATTAACATCAAGTCCAGTTCTAAGGTCATCCTGCAGAGTGTGCCAAAAAGAAATTATTTATTTGAAAGGTAAAACGCACTTTGATGAAAACGTGTATAATATCGCTTACAGAACACTGTCTTAGCTACCTAAGACGTTTTGCCCGATCAATTCGGACGATTTTAGAGGAAAATAGAGCAAAATTAAGAAAACATGCCAAATTAACGTTGGGCCACCCTCTGTGTTGAGAGCTGTTCGACAAGAAAGGAATGCTCCCTGAAACAATGTCAATGGAACATTGTAAATCGGTATAATACTATATATGATTTTCATTTGCCAAAATCATACATTCCCGTGAGAAACAATGGATGGTTTCTACATGGCTCTTGGTCTGATGATTGAAAGTTGTTCAGAAAATACATGCTCTTCAATGGTGAATTGTGGGGGGGGGGCTTTTTTTGGATGTTGATGGTTACCTGAGGACCAGTCATCTTGAAGCAATGTTCAATGAATCAGAGACGTAATCTTTTTTCAATTGGCATGGCCCTTCGCAAAAAGAATAGGCGAACGACCTTGCTATTGCCCACATTTGTGGCAGATCTGTACAAATCAGGTCATGTAAATTAAGTACCGTAGATGGATTTCATCTCAGTGAAGACAAGTTCGCCGTTGTCTTTGCTATCTTAAATTAGGTTAAGCATAGGTAAAGATACTTTTTGAGAAAACGATTCACTTTTGTATTAAAAATATAGGGGTTTTATAAGTTCAGAGACCAACAAGTGAGTTCAAAACATGAATTTACTTACATTTCGTCTTCGAATGAGACCACCAAGCATTAAAAAATCAAACGAGACCTTCTAGACATGGTATAAGACTTTCTCCATCCAATTTTTTAAAATGAAAGTAGGTATTTTAGACCCTCGAAGTAGGACATTTTTCCAGAACAATCTTCTATCTAGTGGCGCCGCCAGACTTTTTTGGGGGGGGGGTAGTGGTAGGGGTAAACAAAGGGCACAGTGAAATTTGGGGGCGGTGGGGGAGCAAAAAGTGAGAGTTTGGGCTTCTTTGGTACAAAATATCCAAAATGTGGTATAGAATTTTTTTTTAACAATTTGGGCCACAAATCGCTAATTTGCCAAAATATTGTGATTTTTGGCTCACATCGGCTGATATTTGCCCATTTAATTCGTCCAAGGTTCTTCTTGCGGGGGGGGGGGGGGCTGGATGGCAAGAAAAAAATTGCCCCCCTCCCCGGCGTCGCACTATTTCTATCAATCATTGGGGTCACCGGGAAATCCACTATTGTTTCCCTCGGTACATTGTGACAAGAAATAAAGCGTTGGCGTGACCAGACGGATGACTGAGCAAGGGAACTCTACAATGCTGCTGTAGAAAACTACAAAGCAAAATATGTTTATTTACTGGCTCGATTTTTTCCAATTTTCGTGTAAAAAAAATTGAGTTTAAATAGATTCCCACAGGCAGAAAGTGTTTGAGGTTGCAATGCATCAGTAAAACTGAAGAAGAGCAAGCTTTCAACCACAACAAGTAACATTCTCTTTCGCTCGCGCTCCATCCCCTCCTTTTAGAAGTTCAAAATGTTTGGCCATCATGTTTTGTTTCCTTCTATTTTGTTGTTGATTCTCTGGGCAGCAACAACCAATTTTTTTCATCAGCACTCCCTTATACTGTTTCCACATCTCTTGATTCGTAAGATGAGCGCTGGCTATGTCTTCATCAATAAATTCACGAATCTATAGAATTTAATGAGAAAACCACCTTTTTAGCAATAATTGTTTTGAATCATGCTAAGATTTTTTTATCCGCTACCGTAACCTAGATTAATAACACTAATTCCCAATGTTACTATTAACAACAATAATTCCAATTTCATAACCATTGTCTCTAGCTTCAACATTGTTTACTGTTCCCACAGGTTTCTGAAGAATCGCTTGTTAATCATGATTACCCCGGCGCCTTCACTGACCTAAAGAGTAAATTGGTATTGGACAATCAATAACATCGAAACAGATTTTCGGTAATTTGAACAAGTGTTTATCTTTAGGATATTATTAAATGCATAATGCCCGTTCGTCCACTGAAATGTAAAACTGTAGTTTTTAATTGGTTTTAGTTTATGAATACTTACGATACATACACCACATGGACCCTGTTTTCCCGTTTGTTGAAGATTTGTTGAATCCTGAAAGAACAAACTATAATTCCTTCTAGCTTTTGTTAAATTATACAAATCTACAATAATTAGTAGGCTGGAGACGAATGTTTATCTCTATTCTTGAAATGCATGATGACTCAACAGAAGGAAAATACCCAGTGTTTGACATAGATACTCATGTCATATATTCAAACACATTCATCTTCACTGTTAAAAAAGTTTCCGAAATTTACGGAAATTTCTGGCAGCAGTCTTTTCCAGTCATTTTTAGGGTAAATTTACAGAATTTCTGTCAATTAACGGAAATTTGACAGTAATTTTACAGAAAATATGTCTCTATTATGGAAAAAATGTGTATTTAACAGAATTTTTCCGTAATTTAAACTTACGGAACAAACAAAAAAGTCTACGGACATTTGCTGCCAGAAATTTTTGAAAATTTCCGTAAATTAACATTTTTATGTTTTTTTGTTTTTTATTTTTTATGTTTTTGTAAAACAGATTTTCCGTAATTACGGAAAATCTGTTTTTCTGGTAATTTACGGAAATTTTTAACAGTGTTTGGAGAATATCCACAAGTATCTCCAGAACAAAGGATTTAAAATGTTGTTAATTTTTTTTAGTCTCTAATATTCTTTTACGGAATAAACTTCAATACTAGTGTTGAGGTTTATTCCATAACTCCACCCCATGTTACACTCACCCGCACAATTGTTACCTCCCCCACACATGTTCATTTCACCTTAAGACTCACCCACAATGTATTACAATTTTGTTTTTTTAGTCTTCTACTAGTCTTTTTACGGATATTAGGTTGAGGTTTATTCGTTTAAAACTCCCCCACAATGTTAAACTCACCCCACAATGTTACACTCACCCCACAATGTTCATTTAAACTTAAGAACTCACCCCACAATGTATTAAAGGTTTTTTTAGTCTCTAATATTCTTTTACGGAATAAACCTCAATACTAGTGTTGAGGTTTATTCCGTTAAACTCACCCCACAATGTTTAAACTCACCCCACAATGTTACACTCACCCCACAATGATTGAAAGTAAGTACATACATACATACATACATACATACATACATACATACATACATACATACATACATACATACATTACATACATACATACATACATACATACATACATACATACATACATACATACATACATACATACACACCCATGTTAGTATTCCAAATGCCAAAATTTGTGTAAGATTGGATAATGTCTTTGGGGAAAAGAATGGCCAATTTCTTAGCCTTATACACCAACAAAATCCGAATTTAAAGGCACTACGCAACTTCCATTTTTCAAGAAATATCTGCGCAATGTACCACACACACACACGTAGAGTTGCGCGTAAAAAACCTACATTCAGAAATATGACATAGTGAAGAGTTACTTGTTCACAAATGTTTGCTTTGGTTGTGAAAAGGGATAAATAGACTTTCAGAAAACTTTTATTTGGTGTCATTTAGACTAAGGAAGAATATCGTTATGCTATTTTGCTAGAAACTTAAAATTATGTTTGGCCATTTTAGCCACACAAAGATGCAATCGTTACTCGTCTTACAGGCAGTGCTTTGGTAAAAAATCAACACCAAAATAATTATTGGCAAGAATAGAAGAGGGACGATATCATATCACCCAAGTTTACAAGAAAATGCAGAGTGAAACAATATTCAATGTCCCAAATAATAAAGTCAAGATGGCCACAGATTACTTTGGATCACAAAGTTTCATGGTTTTAACCTCCAACAAATCTGGGAGTCAAATTAAACTTGTAGAGGTTTGGTAATGGAGCTTGAAAAATTAAGGTTTAATTACAAAATTATCACAGAAGAACATCAGCCTTAATAATTCTCGCAATTTAATGGACACTGAGTATACTGATGGGTGCATATTATAAGTACCTTAGAGATGTAAAACAAAAACCTCTGAGCAATTTTAGTATGTTCATGGACTGAGACATTGGTATGGAATGAGCTGTCAACAACTACTTTTGTTGGTTGAACAATGGTAATTTTGTTGAAGGTAATATACTTACTTGTAATCGTTATAAATAGACCATTGATTCAAACGATATGTTTTTTGTCGAGAATCGATACGATCTGAAATTGCTGTGTGAATTGTCTTTGCTATAATGAGTTATGGTATACGTCGGTGTCAGCTCTCGAATTGTATGGCTATAGTGCCCGAATAGTCTCTACCCAAAATTGACATTGTTTATGAATCAAAGCATGAAAGACACCAATAAAATGTCATGAAAAGTCTGTTTATCCCTCTTAAAAACCCAAAGGACAAACATTAAAAGCAAAAATAATATGTAACATGCAAGAAAAAATCTTTCAGAATGTAGAGTTTGTATGGACTAACTTGTACATTCTTGACTCAAGTTTTTTCCGCATTACTTACAAACATGTCACCTGAAATTAACGTATCCAGACCAAGAAATTATTTCTTTTGTTGAGACACATCGTGAATGAAATCGGAGTCGTTGGTTCTTTCTGTGTAAACTATAACGTCTTCCTTGGCATGTTGAGGTAAGATCCAATGCAAGCTGTTTTCTTCTTTAGTTGTATTTTGTATACTCGGCAATGTCTCGTTCCCTCATATTTATCATCGCCAGAGGTGGTGGTAAAAGTTCCGTTTGCATTGAAAAGGCAGCCAGCACTATTAAAACGAATTCCGGCGTTCGGGTGCGTTAGTGTTTCTGGTGAAATTTGTGTGGGTGTTAAAAAATATTCATGGTATCACAATAAATAGTATAACTAACGATATACATAATCTATATTCATGTCTTCATTAATTTAACAATACATAAGATTTACCCAGATGCTAAGTTAATATGTGTATAAATAGGATAAATATACTCAATTCATATGATATGTGACCCCGTACCATTCTTGCGGAGGTGAATGACAAATTCAATGAGGCACAGGGACTTCTGTTAATCAGTTATTGTGAGGAATGTAGGCCTCAAATACCACTATTGTGCGTTTCCATCATGAATGAATTGTATTTAGTGCCAGGTTGAGTGAGTTAATGGTATAAAGAAACGGAGTGTCCTCAAGATAATCCGGTGTGGCACGTGCATTTGAATTATTTCATTTCCCGGACCAGCTAGGTGACCCTCTCCGACTTAATGGAAGAGGTCCAAAACTCTAGGGGGACAACGTTCAACGCGAATCGAGTATAACTTTTCCAATTAGGCCCGTATTGGAAAAAAATATAGTTTGTTGAGGGGGGGGAGCCAAAGTTTTGTGTTAAATTGTTTCTTCCGTAAAGAACACTTTTCTTTGCTTAAACTGTTGTCAATCTTCCTTCGAGAAACACTTTTTTCGCTTAAACTGTGTTAAAAGCTTTAAACATGAAACGACAGTGTTTAGACATTAATTAGGTGCGGGCTGTCTCTATAAGAACTAATAATATCATATTTGTTTGTGTTTAAAACTTCGCTTCTTTTTAAAAAACTGTGTAAAACAAAAATTTTTTTTTAGAAATGTAATTAGGTGACGGTCCTGTTCTCTAAGAATAACTATATTTGCTTCACAAATTTATCACACATATTAGCCATTATCAGCTCAACTCCACCGGGAACCTTTAAGAACGAGGTTCGTTTTTGAATGAATTCTATCACTTGATCATTATCATTGTCCTACCTTTATGTCTACCTCCTTTAAACTGTATGTGTCACCTGCAAAAAGTCGGCAAACAAAAAATGACTTTAACACGCATAAGTACCTTACCATTCTTAAACATTATGACACAGAGTTTTCTCAAAATACTCATCCATTTGAGGAAATTCATAAAGTAGCAATATTGAACTTTCATGGATTGCACCGCACCCTTTAGGGGTAAATTTGCTTCTTTATTGGAGATTTAGAGTAGTGCAAGAAGTTGTTTTTATTACCTAAACAAAAAAATTTTGTTTTGTTCTCATACTCTACACTGTCACAGAAGAATGTAGCTAAAGTCTAGAAGCAATCAGCAATGGGAATGTAAACAATTGGGGAAGTTTTTGTACGGGGTCAAAATTCAAACAGGTCGTTTTTTCAAACCTTTATACCACTTTTCGCTGTTGCATGAAGATTAAAAAGGTATAGTTTTTTGCCCATATCACGGTCATTTGTTCAGGATTAATAGGCTCATACGGTTCAAGGTCATCCTGGGGGTGTTCTATCAGAGTGCACAGGCTTTGACGAAACTATTCTGTCATATCCTATAATAGAAAATACATTTTTCTGGATCTGCATTTGACATTTCAGTATGTGAATTAGATAAGGTATTAAATCCCAATAGGATATGTAACCACTGTTTGAACCTTTAATTGCCCTATTCCACAGATAGGGCAAACTAACCTACATAACCTTTTTCAATTAATCCTTAGATGTACCAAATGTTGATATAGATTTCAGTACACAATATAATACCTACTTTATATTTCGCCATGTGCAACTTTTCCTTCCGGCAAATGCTTTTCTTCCATTCCTTCCCCGATACTTATACTTCTAGAACTTTCGATACGTTTCATTCCACTGGTTTCTGTTGCAATTTTTCTTAGGTCAAACCATTTTTAATTTCGTGCCACTATTGGACTAACCAATTAACCATCTTTTTGCGTTCACGTTGTTTTATTTTAGTTTGGTTTTCACTTCCAGGAAAATCAATATAACTTTTACGGTGTTGCTTGAGGTCGAAATGTTCTGCATGGTGGCCTCACCTGCGCGATGGATTTGAATTCGATGCCAGTGTAGATTTAATGAATTTTTAATCCTTCTCAGAATGTAACATACCTATAATACAATAAGTTATGAACATTGCGGGCCTATTTTCTTTATATATAAAAAATACATATCATGTGCTTTGATTAACCTTTCGCTTTTAAACGTTCAAGTATTCAGCTGCTTTGGGGTCCATCCATTGATATATTCTTTTGAGTCCTATGTTAAAGGAAACATATTGTAATTTTATTAAAACCTAATGTAGCCACTGGCCTAACTAGTCACGTACAATGCAACTTGCTATCACACAGAATCGCAAACCCTTGTTTAAGAAATAAAATTGCTAGGTGAAATTCCTATTGCAAAATCAATTACAAAAAATCTCTAAAAATATCTCACTAAACGCATAACCCTGAGAGAGCCCGAAATTAAAATGGTGCTTTTTAACGATAAGTCATTAGCATAAATTAAAAGGTGGGTGCATCGACGAGTAGACAATGGTTTTTAAATAAATTCCTGAATTCATTTTATCAGTACTTTATGTAGTTGAAAAAATTTTCCACAAACTTGACAAGACACATTATACATCTACATATCATAAATTATCAGATCTGTCAACATACCATAACACGTTTTATTGCTCCACAATGCATGGATTACTGATTTCGCTAGCTTGAGAAACTCCTGGATAGCGGTGTACAAAAAAAATTAAATGGGGGGGGTGGTCCTTGTAGACCCAAGCTTTTGTTTTTCTCTTGTCATGTTTTAACGCTAATTGCTTTTTTGCCGCAAAATTTTATGTAATTGGGGGGGGGGGCCTAAATAATCAGTTGCGCATATTTTGCTTGAATAAATAAGCATGTTGTGGTGCTATTCAAAACTTGTTTGCTCCTTAATTTCGTACTGGCGCATTTTAAAAAAATCTTTAGTACAGCAAGCAATGTAAAATGCATTAAATTGGTCTCCTATTATGAGCCAAAATTTTTGTGTAAAAGTCCTTTCCTTCGGGAAAGCGTTGTCATTTTTCGGCGGGAGAATTTTTTGTTGCGCGACATACAGAATCGGGTTTGGGGCCGCCAGTTTGAAAATCGTACAGACCGAGTTTCATTTTTTCACTGTTGTGTGTGCCGTGTTTACGCACACCCATTAATACTAGAGTTTTTTGTAAAAATACTTCCCGATGGCAAAAGTGGTTTACAGAGCTGCAGCATGATGTTCCACATGAGGTCCCCCTTATACAACAACGGGAGTGCACATCACTTATACACTTAATTAAGTGTTAAGATCGTCAAACAAACGCCAAGATTGGAAACGTTTTCATAAGTTTGTGAAGGTGGTCAAGCATTTAGTTTCTTGGAAATATGACGGTAGAAGGCGTAGAAGGAATATTTCAACTGAAAAGGGATTTAAAAATGTATTTGAATATATTGATATATATGTGTAAAGGTTAATTTCGTCTGTGGGGCACATGTGGTGCAAGTGGATCATCGTTCGCCTCATAAGCATAAATGTGGGGTTCGAGCCCGCTGTCGCCAATGTGTTTGGCACTTGGGCAAGGCAACTTTACCTCGCTGCCCCTCTCCACCCAGGGTATAAAAGTTTGGGTACCAGCATATCGGGAATGCAAACAGGACTCGCTGTGCGGGAGTAGTGCGAACCCCCCAACAGCCACATATCGGAGGGGTTCTGGCCCAAACGCCAATGACAGAGATCTTGGCACTCCGCCTGCGTGCGCACCATTGCATTTTTTTATAATTGTGGCTCCGTCAATTAATAATACATTATATTTGTTTCTCAACCAAGTTGTAACTTTGTCTGTAACCGTTGTTAGGGTGTCCCGGCCCCTATTTGCTTATATACATCATATTTTGTTCATGTACCAAATTTTTTTGGTTCTACTATTTGTTATTAGGTATAATTTGAATATGAAATAATTTGATGATAATTTATAAATTTATTCACTCTGCTTTGCCTACCATACTTTTTGCCAGCGACTGCCACCATTTTGGTAATCCCCTTATTAGCTTTTTTGAGTACTACCATAATTATTCGATATTTGGCCATGGGATCAAGGGAAGAAAAATGGTTCATATTACTTCGCCTAATAAACCATTTTCCACTAATAATACTAAATATTAATATTATACATTTATTGGGTATGGCAACAGTAAAGGTTGCCCCATATTTATTGTAATGAATAAAATGCCATCTCAATTCTTTCTTGCCTGATATCAGTGATCAAGGGAATGCCTACAATTGACTCAAGCCAAATAATGGCATTATTGATAAATCCACCATCCGTTCAACGGACCAAAGCACTTCAATTCCCCCTTTTTTTCTTTATTTGGAACGGGTAGAGCCATTGTTCTGATTGTTTGCCGACCCCCCCCTCCCCCCACCCTGTATTGCGCCCAGTTTTAGATTTAAGCTGGCCTCGTTCGCGAATAAAGAAACTGTGAGTTCTACTGTGAGTTCAATATTTTTACGTATATTTCATCCTTTATTGAAAAAAGAAGAAAACTAATGTGAACAAACTCATGGTAGATATGATGCTTGGTAGGCGGTGACCTAACGTCTTTGTGCAACAAGATCAATACTTTATTGCTGACTCTTTCTATTCAATTTACCACATGTTTTCTCGAAGAATACAAAAGAGGGGGTCTAGCGACCTATGATAACATCGCGTAAATTTAATCGAATTGGGTTACGCGGCAAGTTACTGTAAGTTTTTTTTCTGCACAAAGAGTTAGGTCACAGTCTGCCAAAGAACTCTTTTCATGTTTTGTTTGGTTTTCGAAAAAAACCTATATGGTCCAAGGTAATTGAACGCACAGTAAAAGCCTAAGTTTTTTTTCTTCGTGAAAGAGGACAAGCATACTGCGCTTTGCATCATGAAAATATAGCTCGATCTTAATTGGGGTGGTGATAGCTCTGAGATCTTTTCAACTGCATGGGTAATAACAATGGCTCGTACGGAATAACGTATAAAAGCGTGTAAAAATCCCATGGGAGTTCGTTTTTCGTTTCGTTGGTTTCGTTTTTTCGTAAAATACAGTAGCCGTACATCTCTTGGTCACTTATATTTAGGGGAAAATATTTAATAATGTTTATTCTTTTCAAAACAAACTGTGCACACTTTTGGACTTGACTACCCCCGTATAATGAAAGGTATAAGTATTTAATAAAACGTGCAGAAACTATTTTTCGCCGATATGTGTAATCAAAGTCCTCCTGCAGCATCTTCTTTCTCTCTTTGATGCCATGGAGCATGTATATGTGATTCTTCAAATTTGGGAGTTCTTAATTTATATTAATTATAGTATTGCGCGCAGATTTGTGTTCGTTTGGGCCAGATCAAACTTCGTCGAGATGAGAGACAGAAGCAAGACGCACCATGGTGACGTTACAGTGCAGTCTCTTACCAGTTGTGCAAGCTTAAGTGTATCTCCAGTGATGATCACGAGATGTAGAGTTTATGATGTTCCGGTGTGTAAAGTAGATACCTCCGGCAGGAGCCACAGTCGGGCTCCATAGACGGACCCGAGAAAAGCCGTGAAACTAATGTTGCGTGAAAGTCAACTGAAAAATTGAGTGCCCTATTTCTTACCATTATAGCCGGACTATGATTACGCGGACTATAATACTTCTACACCGGCTATCAATATCACAAGTGGTGTACTTCTAGAATTCATATTTGTGCTTTAAAGGGTCACATAGCATAGAGAAATATTCAGCCATAATAATGGACCCTTACTGAATATCACTGAAATTTGGTGTTACATTTGTAAAAAGGGTAATTGATATACTTACTTGAATCTTGATCTTGAAAGTAACTAATATTATTTTCCCTTGTTAGCTCACTTTCAGCCAAGGATGCTGAATTACTGCCAGCATTATAACACTTGAAAAGCATGCCATCATCAACTCACAGACCAATTGCTAATTGTATCTGTGCTCATCCCGGCTACTGTCAGATCAATATCTTAACCTACTGACGCGCCTGAAGTACGCATGTCTGAATACCAGTCTGAATGCTTTTGAATTCGTCACAAACATGCTGGAATACACTGTAACTTATGACAGGGATGTCACACCTTTATTTTCCGTGGCAGGCATTGCAGCCCCGCCGGAACCCCAGCCCCCCCAAAAAAAAAAGAAAAACCCCGCGCCGCCAAAAAAAAAAACCCAAAGAAACCCCCCCCCCCCAAAAACCCCCCTGCACCTAACTCTTGCTGTTTTTATGTTTTTATTACTATATTGTAAACCATCCTTTTTTTTTCAATTTGTGGAAGTGATTTCAGTAGGGTGCCCATTTCATTATGTCTTAATATTTTATGATTCCTTGGCCCTTAAAGTCTCTCATAAGCTTGAAGTTTTTATGATAGGCCCGCGATAGATCTAAATAAGATTAAATTTAAACACTTCTTAGGTGAAGTCTATAAAGAAAAGGTCCAATTTATTACGGGCTTAAAAGCTAAATCACAAAGTAAATGTCTATTTTTGAGAAGATCAACCGCAGTTTATAAATTTATTCTTATCAAATAATAGTTTATACTAACGTAGCTACAATTTGGTAGATTCAGTGTTGTTGCGGTGGGCCTTCGTTTGTACGTGCTACTTTTTAACCGAGTATACGCCCTTCCTATAAATAAAGAGCATACATATTGTTATTTTTATGGTAATTATACACCCGGGTTATCCACATTTTAGATTCTAATATTCTCAACGGAATATAATCCCCTGGCATCTACCTATAAAATTACACGGATTTAAAATAAATCCCAAAAGATTGTGAAGGGATCCAATTCATGTTTTTAATTTAAAAATAAATCTTATAGATTAGAATTTTAAAATCTAAAAATGAAATTCCTCCCTAATCACACTCTTTTTGGATTACTTTTAAAATCCCTGTATTTAGAGGGGGGGTGTACGCAAGTTTAGTATGGTTTTGTAACTTTTCAGGACGCTGATGAGCAAGACCGCTCCTGTATTTTGTTAATGCTAAATGAATAATATGTTCTTAATATTTTTTCTGTATGATTGAATACTATGTTGATTTGCCTGTCACGTGCAGGTGCACGGCAACATTGACTGAGCTCGCCGTTCATCATTTGTGATTGAACAAAAACAACGGATCAGGGTGTATCAGTGTGTCTTGTAACACAGAAAACTGTAGGCGTGAAGTTTAGAAGGAACACTCAAGTACGAAAGCTGCTTTTAGTCATTCTGTATATATATATAAAATATATATTAGATATATATATATATATATATAGATTATATATCTATGATCTAATATTTATTCTATATATATCTAGATATATATATATTATATCTATATATATAAAAAAACATCCACTTCCTCCATAATGATATTTAAGGGGATAAGACTCCTTTCTTTTATGCCTAACCACGACCTAACCGTAAACAGTTATATTTATTATTTATTATCTTTGTATAAGAGTGCTCAATCAATCCATTACAGAGAGCGTGAAGTAAATTTCAAAGTATAGACCTCTGAAACGCAACCGTTCGCTGAGTTACACGGCATACCCTCACTTTACGATCATTGGGTATCCGAGCTTCAGACAGCTTATGTACGTGGTCGTCTCTTAACCAATCTTGGTCCTGTCGAGAGTGCTCACACCACTCCGAGTATGGGGACGTAATATAACATCACAGAAACAGTATTATGTACAAGTTTAAATTGAACACTCTTATTCCAAGATAGTCATCTGTAAAATAATATTGGTTACGGTTGGGTTACGTTAGGGATACAGTAAAGGATGTCCTTATCCAAAATATCATTATGGAAGGAAATTGGTTATTCCAAAGTCTTAAGTCTGTTTATTGGTGAAAGTAGAACAAGTTTGTGTTTGCAAAGCTAACTTGTAAACGAACAAAGGGCAGCAATACACTAGTCATCCTCACCTCGTGATCAAATCTTTTCATGCCACGTTCGACGCACTTCTTCATGTGAGCATCCAGCATAGCTTTTTAGAGATAAAAAGATATAATTCATCAAATAACAACACAGTAAAACTTCCTCTACTGCATGATTGATGAGGTATGAATTCTGTGACAATGCATTAATATTTACACGTCTAAGTCACTGTTCAGCGATAATGTAAAATGATATGTGGAAATTTATTTGTATATAGCTTATAAATCATGGACAACCGTGTACACTTACAATAAACTACTTGAATATAGAGAAAATCACCAAATTGTTTAAAGAAAATGAAGTATTTGCGAAATCTTCAGCAAATTGGCATGCAGTGATTGCGTAAACAGTGTGATTTTTGGTACACGCAATAGATGTATGTGTTTGTGCTTATACTGTACAGGTCAGAGTGCACAATATCGCGCTTCAGAATCTGGGACATTTGCAAGAAGTCTTTTTTGATCTCAAGTCGAAACTTTTATACGAAAAATGAAAATTCCAGTATCAAATAAATTTACTGTTTCGTCGTTAATACACGGATTTAAAGACAACCACCTGTAGGTTATGTTAGCACATCCATGCCAGTAACAAAAATACAAAAACATGGATTTTTGCGATGTTTCGAATAAGTAAATTGCTGCTTGTCTACCAACGGCGACTAGAGTCGCCGTTAAAAATTACTATCAAAAAGGTCAAAATGCTTTATTTTCCTGGGCATATTGAGAATCAGCATGAACAATGCATTTAAATGAGTCTAAACAAGCCTAGTCTCTGTTGTGTTTAATAGAAGGCTTCCCATATCACCTGCAAACATTTGAAAGACCATCTCTAAAGCCACTGACTTATGTGTTATAATGTATACAGAACTCACCATTCCTCAAAAGGCTAAACGTCCTGGTATTTTTGCACAATCGGACAACAATCATTTCAAAGTGTTATAACACAAAAGGTGTTAACCATGGATGGTATTTCATCACATTTGTCTGCGTATTTCATATTTATAAAATGAGAAAACATCTGCTACGTATACTTTAACTTCCTGACCCTGAAAATTGGTCTTGAATTTTAATACGATTTCAGAGACACACTTTCCCCAAATCTTACTGATCCTTACTGTAATTAAGTACTCATTACCGTCAGCATGAGACGAAGCCCGGATATAGCCCAGCTTATCAATCGCCTTTTTCGGACTGAACGCTTTATCATTTCGTATATCCACAACATTCTGCTTTCTTGTGCATATACACTTCCCCTGTAAAAAATATAATTTAAGGTTGGTGTTCTGGAAGGGAGTCGAACTTTAAATTTGGTAACGAAACTAAGAGTCGCCCATGAGAGAGTTTCCTACAATCTTGGAAATACTAGTAATTGTTAGAACACTTTGAGCGATTTTCGGAAACCTGTTCCCCAGTCTTTTCCATTCAATGTTGAATGAGGTGTCGTCATCGACAGTCTTTCCAATTCCCCAACATTCATTGATGGGGGTTGGGAAGGGTAAGTTGAAGTGGAAGGTTGGGGTTTTCAATTGAGTGATAACAGGGGCTTGCAGGTTATTAACTCTGGTCCGGGTGAGCAAATGTAGCAAGTAGTGGTGAGTGTTCCAACTACTTTTTTTCAAGGATTGCAACTACCATGCCAACATGTACGGAATAAACTGTGACCTTGTAGACGAGGCTATAGGGTATAGTGGTGAAATAAATGATGCGTTCATAAATGGACCTTTTTTTCTTCAACATGTTCTGAAAGTGTGGTGTAACAGGTGACGAATTTCCTTTGGATGAGACGTTTCGATTGATCCGTGAGGAACTTGATCGCCTATACATTCCCTTTCAGAATGTGTTGTGAGAAAAAAGGTCCATTCATGGAGGACTAGGCTCCCTATGAGAATACCAACCTTAGCCATTTGTATCTATTCGTTGTTTCTTTCTAAGGTATGTCTTATAAATAATGAGGTATTTATAACAATGTTACTTACAATGAATACGAATTCTTCATTTTCCTCTTAAACATAATATATTTCCAGCAATAACGTAAGATTTTCCATCAAAGCTCCGGGAAGCTGCCGTGATAACCATTCTCAAAAAGCATACCAAAGAAGACTATTCCACGTGGCCAGTGGCGTAAATTTCTTTTTGACCTTGGAGGTTGGGGGTGGTGAAAATTCATGACTGAACCGATGTTTGCTGTAGAACAAAATGCACGCGAAACGCGCTAATATTTGCCATTTTTAAACTATTATGGTTAAATATAAGGTTATTTTGGTCAAAAAAACATGAACGGGCATCAACATTGGGGGATGATCGTATAGACCATCCCCCTCATTAATATATACCCCCCTCCCGGGATTTACGCCTATGCACGTGGCTGTCGTCGCAGTTATATCCCATTCTGGGATGAGGAATGTGATGCCCCTTACAATCAATTCTTGAATTCTGAACCTGGGGAAGAAGCGACATCCAAGGCTTCAGATCTTCTTGCGTATGAGGCAGCAGCTAAATGCGTTGAATTTGGTGAAGCCAGCTCACTGTTGATTGATTGGGGTTTGAGAAGTCTATATCCAACGGTGGACGAAAGATAGGGCACTCATTGAGAATGTGATCCGCAGTCTGTGATGGAGAGCCACATTAGCAGGCTGGAGATGGTCGCAGCCCCCATCGGTGCATATTGCTGTTTGTCAGATCTGACAAACTGCTTGAACAGGAAACGTCGTGAGTGCTAGGTGGAGACGGTCCAGGGAATTGATTTCACTCATTCTAGCAGGAAGGCCTGGAAAACTATAAACCGCCTCACCGGCAGAGTTTCCAAACCATCGAAATTTCCTGTGTCTGCCAAATCAATTGCTGAGCAATTCCTTGCAAATGATCGTTTCAAGGATATTGATAAGGATCACATTCACCTTGTTAAAAAAAGAGATAACCAAACTTCGTCGAGCCCCTGGCGTGGACGGGTCATTTCTGCTATCAGCCAACTAAAGAGTGGATAGGTCCAGGGGCCTGATAATACACCAGCGGAGTTCCTGATGTATTGCGGCACACGATGTCTTGAATGGCTCCAGGAGATCTACACATGTTGCCTTACCAACCAGTCCTAACCCAAGATCTGGAGGAGAGCTACCATCATCGCACTCCCCAAAACAAACAAGCCTGTTGACAACCCCAAGAACTACCGCCCAATATCACTACTGCTTGTTTCCTTCAAACTCCTTGAGAGGCTGATCCTGGCCCGGCTGGAGCCAGTTGTCGAATTCCACCTGCCTGACGAACAAGCAGGATTTCGCCGTGGCCGGAGCACTGTCCATCAGATTGTAAAATTCACAAATGATATTGAGGAGAGCTTTGAATATCGTCGTAAAGAAGGCGTCGTCTTGGTGGACCTTACTGCAGCATATGACACCGTGTGGCACCAGGGCTTGACACTCAAGCTTCTCAGGACCATCCCGGATCGTAACCTTGTACAATTCATATGTAACATGCTTGCAAACCGTAGCTTTGTACTTAAGACCAGTGAGGGGCAGATCAGTCGACTGCATCGTCTGAGGAACGGAGTCCCACCAAGATCAATACTCCCATGCTGTTCAACTTATATATCAGCGATTTTCCTCAAACAACATCTAGACAATCTGGCTACGCCGACGATCTTGCCCTTCTTCACTCGGACAGAAGCTGGACTGAAGTAGAAAGTACACCTACTGCAGATATGGCCCTACTTAAAGCATATCTCAAGACCTGGAGACTCAAGCTGAGTGAAGCCAAGACCACCGATACTGCCTTCCATCTTTACACCAAAGAGGCTCATCGCCAGCTTCAAATTAACCTCATCGGAGCGCCTCTGCCATGCAATCCTATACCAGCTTATCTGGGAGTGAAGCTTGATCGGCAGCTTACTTATCGGCAGTATCTCGAGTCAGTATGTGCAAAAGTATCTTCGAGGATCTTGCTGGATCTTCATGGGAAGCTAGCCCATCCACTCTACGCTGGTGTACAGCGCTGCTGAATATACCGCCCAGCATGGTGCAATAGCTCTCACACAAAGAAGCTGGACACAGTACTCAACAAGACCATGAGAACCATTACTGGCTACCTTCGTCCCACTCCATCTGAGTTTCTACCAGTGCTTTCAGACATTCCACCTGCAGTGCTTCGGAGATAACATCACACATGAAATGATGAATAAGGCTCTGTTGGACAACACAAGCACCTGCTGCATAACACTGTCAACGAATCACACCAGCTTGGCAGACATAGACTGCGCTCTCGTCGACCTTTCTTTCGACATGCTGCTAAACTCTCCAACTTCCTATTCAACATCTTACAGACATGGAACACTGCGTGGCTAGATACCTGAAGACCAGACCAATTCACTATCACACCTATGACAACTCCCACCTGGTAGCAATCTTCCACGTAAGAAATGGGCCACCTTGGACAGGATTCCAAAATAGTGAGGGCCCAGATTAAGGATCATCTTGAGAAGTTTCAGTCAGCTTATAAAGAACGACACAGTACTGAAACAACACTTCTGCGTGTCAAGACCGATATCATCAATGCAATTCACAACAGTAATTCAGTTTGGTATCGTGCTGCTACACCTTTGTGCAGCTTTTGATACTCTTGATCATTCCATTCTTTTGGATAGGTTACATGATACTTTCAAAAATCAAGGTGCTGCCATATAGTTGACTCGGTTTTACCTGCAGAACCGCTCTTTCCGTGTGCGCATTGGGATGCTATTTAAAATAAGCATCATCTCCCTTTTGGGCTTCCTCAGGGTTCCGTAGTCGGGCCTCTCTTTTTCATAATACATACTGTATTGCATCAATCACCCGGAAGCACAATATTGCTTAAACCCCATGCAGATGATGTGCAGCTCTATTTAACATTTGATTCCAAGATTGATGGTGACGTCAAACATGCTGTTGACATCTCTTTGTATTGATGAAATCAGTGAGTGGATGCGCTGTAACTAACCAACTCAAACATCAGTCACCTAAAATACATTACCATCAGGGTCGGGACAGTGGATTTTCCCAGTCCTCGGCAATCAGAAACCTTGGTGCTGTGCTCGATCAGACAATGTCCATGACTGAACATGTAAAGGTCATCGACTATGCCAATTCACTATTGTATGAAATATCGGCCAGAGATCGGAGTAAACTTCAGATTTTGCCGAATAGAGCAGCCAGGCTGGTGTCGATGTCTGATAGAAGTACACCAGCCACACCACTCCGTAAAGAGCTCCATTGGCTAACGATCAGTGGGCGTCTTGTCTTTAAGCTTATACTTCTTACCTACAAGGGATTTCCGGACATTACCATCATACTTGTGCGAAACGCCCTTTCCTTTGTGTATTCCTGGCAGGCCAGGCTTGGTGTCTGAAGATAACAAGACGTTCCTCACTGTTCCTCGTACAAAAAGTCAGTGGGTGACAGGGCTTTCAGCAAAGTGGCCCCTAGCCTATGGAAACGATGGAACTCTGTGCCCATCTCTGTTCACCACTCCAGATCCATTTTTAAAAGATTTCTAAAATTTCACCTTTGTATTGCATTATTCTGTTATTACCTAAACAGTAATTGAATACTTTTTATCTATAAAGCGCTATGACCTTATTTTGATAAGGCGAGCTTCTGTCAAATGTGTTCGTACGTAGATTGGGTATCAAAACGTAATGCACGCAGTAGACTGTTCATTTTAACCTGTCCATTAGTTATACAAATGAGGTTTTCACAATGTGAAATGTGATGACATTTACAATGATCAATCCACTACGTTTTTATTAACATTTTTGATGGAAAATAGTATGATGTTTAATAGGAAAATTCGAATGTCCTATTTTTTTTAGATAATCTTTAAACTTAATTTTAGAGTGACCATTTATCTGATTTTCTGGTAATTTATTATTTCTCTCAAGAAAAAATATTCTTACTGTTGATAATTCCAAATATTCGGTGTCATTCGAATCAGCTCTCACCAGCTTGTTGGTCTACAGGACACGAAATCAAGGTAATAGTCACTTTCTCCAAAGATCTTACTCAACATTAAGGAGACTTAACTTTAGACCCGGTGTGAAAGTAATCATAGTCCCGCAGGTATCATAGTCCGGGCCCCATAGACGACAACGGAATAAAGCGTGAAACTGATGTTGCGTGAAGAGTCAACTGAATCGATTGCCCTATTATTCGCCATTGTTCCCGGACTGTGAGCCCGAAGGACTATATCTCCTGCCGCACCGGGTTTAAACCAGGGTTAAGTGGATCTTTTTTTCCCTTCCAACAGACTGTGCTGTAACGGGTGAGAAAATTCCTTGTGGATGGGCCGAAAAGGCCCATATATGAGGAATTTTCTTACCCGTTACATTTAACTTTCAGAGAATGTTGAAAGGAAAAAGGTTCACTCCTGTATGACTAACCCTGTTTTAAACCAGGGTCTAAAGTGAGTCTGCCTTTCAGAATACCAACCTATATTGGCTAGGTATATTCATCATATGAGATATTAAGTTAATCATATCTATATTTGATTACATGATTTGAAATATGATTACATGTTTAGAATTGTATTCTCAAGGCGCTGGGCAACAGCAACTTGAGATCTAAATGATTTCTAACAACCTATTACACTTTCAGTTTCAGCATAATCACATTATCCCCTTCGTACCTAATGTTTTTTTTTTTCAATTAATGGATTAAAGTATATGACACTGGGTAGGGGCTAAGGGTATATTTAGAAAAAATGCCAAACTTTCTATGCATTGCTTTGTTTTTAAAAAACAGTGAAACCGACTTTGATTACTTACTTGTAGTATTTGCATTCAATAAATTCAGGATGCTGCAGAAACAATTCACATGGGAACTCTTTGAAGAGAAACTGTGTTCTGAACAGCAAAGAAAACAACTATTATAGTGCAACAGACCACAAACTGATCAAACACTCAGGGAAATTTTAGGTTGACGTTTCATATAGAAGTCCCATGGATGCAAATGAGGTATTACAATTGATTCCGTCATGCGCTGTATGACGTTGTGCAGTAGCGCTTGACGGAATGAATGGCAATACCTCATTTGCATCAATGGCACTTCTATATAAAACGTCTACCAAATTTTGTATAAAGGGGTCCATTACCAAAACAAATGAATAACTGTCCTTAATTTATACTGGTTGATTTTTTTTGTTTGTATGTGTCATTTGACTCCAATGTTAGCGTTTACGTTTCGCAGGCGACAACAGCAATATAATATATAAAATTTATGCTCTATTGTGAGCTCCAAATCGGTATAATGTAATGTGCTATATTTAGTGCATGACTCATTAAGACAATGGTAGATCCTTCTGGAGTTGTTTGAGAGGATATATAAAGCACTGAAAAGAGGAGATGCAAGTATAGCAAATTTCAGTGCTTAACACCCGGAAGATATACCACTTAACAGAATTGAGACTTGCAAACTCTTCTCATGTGCAGCCTTTTGTAATATCCAATAATTTAAAAATATTCCCTTGCAGACGCATCGCATAACTACTAACACATTACATCACCGTCTAACATTGCCCAATAGGAAAGTAAACTCGTGACAATCATACTGGAAATATTCTATTTGCAACTTTGGTTTGTACAGTCCGTGGAAAATCTTTAGCTATTTAAAGCGGGCCTAGGTTTATCTAGAAAGATCTCTTAACAATGTAACACAACAGTACGTTCTCAATAGGGATTAGGGCAATTTCATTTCCCCCTTGGATGTTGCAAATATTTTGGGGGGTTCTGCTTTCCCCTTTTTAGAGGTCAAAAGTTACATACAGAAATAAAATAATACTTTTAAACACAAAGATTAGGATACTATAGCAACGTTCTTCTGAGATGTTAAAGCTACTTACCTAAGGAAATCAACAGGTGGGCCACTGTGCGTGTTTAGGAGGGAAAAAATAATCCTGAAAAGAAATCCATTATACGTCAATCATCGTGATGGACATTGATTTAATTACTATGATAAACTTGTTCGTAATCGTCGCCGTCGTCATAATCGTCGTCATCATCATCATCATCATCATCATCATCATCATCATCATCATCATCATCATCATCATAATACAGTACTATCTTTAAAGATGTTTGTGGCCATATTGATGCTGCAGTCTACGTTCTACTCCTGGAAAAATATGCGGTTCTTGTTTCGTTTTGTGTTTTGTTGCTATCCAAATAAATTTTCAAGTTCGTACCTTCTTTTCAAGTAGTAAAACTTCAACCGATCCCTTGCAGACGAGGTTGTTAAATTTGTTTGACGGAGACCAAGTTTTCCAATTCTTCAATCTATTGGAGAGGAATATTATGTCTGGTACGTCAGCTGTTTTCATATATTATATAAGTCCTATAATTCAAACTAAACATTAAGCGGTCATTAAAGATTTGTCACAATACACTACGGTATATTACTTCCTTATTTGAATCATTTGACTTCTTTACTTTCTATGAACTAGCAGTAGACAGTTTCTGTGCAGTAGACGTCATAATAATTATGCATGATAAGTTTCTATAATAATGTCTCAAAACAAAATGAGGTCATGTACGTATGTAGAGCTAAGTAAAAAGATTAAAAAGAAAAGGCTATAGTTGAAAATCAAGAATTTAATATGGGAAGACACTCACCTCGGTGAACTGACCCTTCGTAAGAATACCGACACATTTTGTGAAATGTCCAGTTTCTAGTTTGTATTGACGCATTAAGGCAACTATGTAAACAACAACAAATCGAAAAACAAATTCATTTGTGTGTTTAGTTTAATTTCATTTTTTCACAGAAACAGGAGGTTGACGAATTGGTCATAACACAGCATACCGACGTAAAAGAAAAGTTTAATATTTTTGTTAATGGTTTTAAAACTACATGTTAAATATTCTTAATAAGCTTTAATACATAGCAGGCAACTTATTCATTTGTTTAAATCTGTTATTTTAATTTTTTATTTGTTATTTTTTGAAAAAAATGTGAATGTTATCGGGCATTACTTATTACTTCAGGCAATTTTATGCAATCAACCTGGAACAATTTGCAACAGAATTGATTTTACCACCATAATGCATGTCTATGATGCCCCTAGAACAACGTATTAAAAATCGGACGAAATCTCTTCAGGGGAATACTTTAAAACATGGAGAAAATTTAACATAGGGGCACATTTGAAATCAAGTAAAATTGTGTTTAAATGTACACCAACGTATTCTTCGTTTTGTAAGGATTCTGTCCAGGTTTCGAATAATTTCTCTCGTCATACTGAAACAGAAAACGCACATAACTCTTTCGGTAACCTCTTCATGTGTAATTTTCAGGGCAAGACTTTGTCATTCCCGTTGACCATGCAGACCTTGGTTACAAATTATCCTGCAATTCTACAAGCAAATACTGTACACCGTAAACTAGGACGGATCCTATGAGCTCCTATGCCCGGCTCCTATGCAACAAGATGAACAATTTGACACCAATTTGAAGCTATTAAATGTGGGCATTCCAAAACTTGTACCCCAGGATGACTTTACACCTTAATAGGGCTATAACCCGGTAGATAATGGCCGAAACCTAGACAAACTATACTGTTTTATAGACAAATATGTTGATGTACTTTTTGACACGATTTTACACCTGATTTCAAAATGGGCATCGTATAATTTTAACGCCAATTGGTACAAGTGGTAGCAAAATTTACACTTTGGGAAAGAAATTTACTAGAAAATATAATTAATAAGGTTAAGCTGGTGTAGGACTAATTCAGAACTTGCATATGATTCCCAAACATGGTGACTATGAAAATGACATACCTCTTCCAGATATGATATAGTATAATCTTTCAGGAGGTCTTCCCTGGTAAGCCATTACCCGTCCATGGTCGTAGCGTTCATAAGCCAAACACCTTGCTAATTCTTCATCCATATCAGAAGAAAACATGGTGAACGCATTGGTAGATCGAACCACGTACAGGATCTAGGATATACCGTGGAGAAGTTTATATCTTTACTTTCTGTATGATTGATTGATTTCCAGAAAACAAACCGATTAATATAATGAGCCAATAATATAATGACAAATTAGCAGAATCAGTGCTGGAACTATGATGTTTGCCGTAACATGCCGGTATAACAGAAAACTTGCTGAATTTAAACCAAGATTCTAGTAGCAAACATATTTTTTCAAAGTTTAATTTCAACATAATATCATGATAATAAACCGGTCAATGGCTCTACCATTATTAGATGGGTGGTTACTTAATTGACTTTCATAATAATTGATAGACTCTCAACGGTATGCAAGTAGACCAGGTTAGAGCTGTCAAACTTTTGGCAACAGTAGCTCTGACTTCTTCAAAAATTGATCTGATATATTTGTTTTATAATATCATGATACAGTGATTTAGCCATGTGATAGTAAAAAAATGGCATGGACAAGAAACCAGGTGTGATATCATTCATATAAAACAAATATTGACTGCCTATATGTGATGCTACTAGTAAAAATTAAATAGCATTTGGTCAAATTTTGACTGTCCTGTGTCGTGAAATAGAAAAGTCAAAATCTGACCTCATTTATATATTTATTGTACTATCACACTTAGGCGTTCAAATATTTGCACATACTATTCACACGGCCATGACAATAATCAGGTGAGAACATGATTTATAAAAACAAATATTAACTCTCAATATTCTGATATTCTTGCAATCATTTAGTATATAACCGGTTTCGGTATTATGCACATGGGATTGGCTCAAAATACCAATGGCTCAAATAACTGCAATCATGTATAATAAAAATATAGCACGAAGTCGAAGTCTATTTTACTCTTTCCATTTCTCAGAGGCGAATCTTGCGAAAACGCATGAAAGCTGGGTCAAATGTCAATCAACCGTGGATCTGTCTGGAATTGTGAGTCTTTTGTGTACGAGTACGTACTTTTTCAATGCAAAACAAAACAAAGACACAAAGGGCGAGAACCAGATGACGGTTTTCGTTTTGGCGCAGTTCAACTATTCAGTAAATATTCCGATGTCATAAAAAATGTCAAGGAAACCCGAGCTTACTCGTGTAATATGTTACTAGTCGTAGGTCAGATTGAGATGTCAAATATCGCTGAAGATCTCTTCCAATCTATATAAAAATACAGAAAAATCATGTTTCAATAAATTAATTGGCTAAACAGCTTGTGTACGAGTTGATTGTACACGGAAAGTTATTACTGTAAACTATCTCTCGCTTCCCTAAGTACTATGGCCTACATTCGCAGTTATTTGTTTGGAAAAACAAGCCTTAATAGAGGAGGGAGATATTTTTATTTTGTTAACATTATTCTCTCAGCCGAGGTAGGGGGGTAAATAAAACGAATATAACTTTCAAAGTAATGCGAGATGCGGTAATCATGAGGATGAGCGGTATTGCATGCTAACGCAGTAATTAGTGAAAAATTTCCCAAAAAAAAAGCCGATATCTAATTTTAAAACTTAAAGCAAATTGAAGCATCCAAAATGAAAGTAAGCCGGCAAAGATGAACATGGATACGAATCACAATACACAAAAAGTAACTGAGGAAAAACGTGAGTTTGAAGCGATTATTCGACCTGAGAGAGATAGTGGCGAACGAAAAAGATGAGAGAAATTCGGCTGCACCACGCCAACGTATCATTCAAGTGTTTACTTAAAAGATACTAACGTTTCAGAATTCAGAAAATATTAAGAAATAACTTAACTCACACTCCTTACTTTCCACTTTAAATCTGTCCTTCGAGATGAACTGTGTAGAGATTCCATCCCTGGCCGCGCTATGATTTCTACTGGAACGGGATTCTCCTCGTTGGCATGTATACTGTTAATTCGGTTAGAAAAATCGTGTGTTGTTGTAGTGAAAAATAGTAACGGCAAATAAGTAATTTATATTAAATCGTTTTAAATTGACATATAACAGGGTACACATCGGCTGCCTAACCTAGAACATAACAATGACAGACCTAATAACCAGTTCAGTTCAGTTTCTTTTTTTTCAAAAAAGGAGAGAGTTTATTGAGAAACAATTAATATAGGCCAACGGCCTTACAATACATTATGGGAAACACAGTGTGGAGTGATTGATTTAGATTACATAACAATTAGGTCTGATATTTGTATAATTCTTGTGTCTGATTTACTGGTTATATGAACTCATTATTTCAAGATTAAAGTGCATATAATTTCTTAAATCATAATATTACTTAATATCAAGGTGTGATTTTTCAAGGATCATGGCCACAGCGGGCTGTGACTACCAGCACCTTTTACTCTGTATTTGATGTGTACTTTTTAAAATTGTGTTTGGACTATTTACTGCATTATTTATATGTGTTTAAACTTAAGCTTTAATTATTAGTGTATGTTATTTGTATTTTATGATGGCCGCTGGCCCTGGGGACCATGGGAGAACAATGCTTGTCATTGAATGGTCTCCCAAGCGTTTTTTGTAAATAAAAACGAATAAATAAATATAAACAATTATTCCTGGGTCTAAACTCAAATCGGGAAAAAAAAAGCTAAGAAATTAAACAATTATAGAAAATCATAAAATTTTTCTAAATTTTTTCGCGAGAGATTCAATCTTAGCAGTGGCGTGCGTAACGGGCACCTACCGCTCTGAGGGGGCAAATTTCCCCGTTTTGTTTTGGGAAATGTTCCCTATCAGGGGGGTCAAAAAGGTCAATTTTCCCGGTCGTCTCAGAGGGCTAAAAACGGCTGATTAGCATGGTTTTGCAAATTTTTTCCCGGCCAAAGTCGTCGGGGGGAGGGGGACCCGGCACCCCTGCCCCCCCCCCCGCCTGTTACGCCACTGATCTTTAGATATATGCCCACGTTTTATGTGATGTGATATTAAGTACAAATATACAAAAAAAAAAGTATTGCCTTGTGTTTAAGACCTGCGAACACTGAAACGAGAACAAAGTTATATTAAACTTACAGTTTTTAGCTCTATAACCGAACCAGAATGGTGACCATTTGATGCTGCATACCGAAACTTCTTAAGAGGGCCGGTTGCTGTGGAAGCAGAGTTTTCATACGCAAGTGTCATGATTTCAAAATTAGTTGGATTTTAATGGTAATACTATCGGTTTTGTTGTTTAATGTGTTTTTAAATTCATATGTTTTCATGCCATGCTTCTACCTTTCGCCTTTTATTATAGTAACTATTATTCTTGAACTTAACACAAAAAAAAAGTTGAGGAACCGGTGTGGAATGTGTGTGGAAAGCAAGTGGCTTGATGAAAGCAGATATAGTCCGGTAGGAAACCATAGCGGGGCTTCCCATAGACGATAACGGAAAATAAAGCGTGAACTAATGTGGCGTTAAGAGTCAACTGAATCGATTGCCATATGTTCACCATTGTTCTCGGACTATGAGTCGCCGGACAATTGTGTACTTCTACACCGGGTTGACACTTATAGACTGCACGCGGAAGGTGGGTAAACACCTTCTCCCTGCTGCATTTTCATACCCTTGTTTCCTCGATCTTTCTGACGATTCTTCGAAGGTCGTAGCGTAAGTGTAAAATTTCCTTAAAAAGACGATAAAAAAGACCATGGTGGAGTTTTTCGGTCACTGGCTCTCTTTTGTAAATGTACTTAGTTTTTTTTTCGCCTTTTTATCGTAAACAAAATAATCTAATAATAGACTTGTACAAGTTTTTTTAAGAATAAAGTTCATTTAGCTGCTTCATCAGCACTTTCCTAAGTTTTCCTTGGACACCATCTCATCTCCACTGCACATTATTAGCCTAATTTACGCGCGCTCTATCTTTGTTCTTCATTTTCTTCCATCCTCTTTCTATTTCTCTCGCTCTCCTTTCTCTCTTCTCCTCTTTCCCTATCTTCTCTCCCTTCAAAAAAATATAGACCTATATTCATTACCTATTTTCTTTCTCGCTCATTGGTGTGTTTCCCGGCATCCATTAAGGCTATCTGGCGGTCGCTTCTCTGGTTTGACCATTCCGCGGATCTCGGTAAGACGCCCTGTCAAATGACACCCCATGTCTCTGAAACAATATAATCCCACTATAATCTTTTCACACCGCACTTTTTCGCAATCGCATTTTTTAAAAACCCTAAATAAATTTGTCTTTATGTACAAAACGTATACATTTCCCATTATACGTATAAATTGTAAGGATTTTGAAATCGCAACCGTTCGTGAAGTTCGCACACTTTCTTTCTTTCAAAACCGGTTTCCTCAAAAAAGGAACCGTCAAAGCGCCCTCTATTTCACAAAAAAGAAAAGAGAAACCTACAATTAAACACATTGAAAGTGCATTTCATTAGGTTTCCGACCCGAAAAACTCTTTCCAAAAGGACAACATATTGACCGAGTTCTGGCCGATGAAAATTTTGTAACCACTTTTTTCATTTTATCCACGGATTGTTACTTTCTGAGCTTCTTTAACTAAATACAACACGTTCTCCAAGCACATTCTTTCGTTTATGGTTTCTTTTGTGTTTTGCGACAAAATCATTCTGATATGAAAAGGTTAGTTTAAAGTATTAGAATTCCAAGATCTTTCCCATTCTTCTATTTACTGCACTGCTCTGCCCCCCCTCCCATTTGGCTTGCCCCTAAGACCATGACGACAATGTATGCGTGGCACTCTTTTCCATTTCAAGAATCGACTTGCGAACCATATTTTTCCGTCGGATGCTTGCACAGGCAGCGGTTATTCTATTGTCGAAGTCTGGCAAGTTTGCTGGTGGTTCCTGTACATACACTTTCACTCTTTAAAGAGACACTGGAACATTTGAAAATAGTGCGCCCTCATAATTTTTCAAATCGCTATTTTTGCATTTGTAAGGTTGTATATACAAACGCCCTCACCCGAATATTAAGACCAAATCAGCTTCTTTGGGTAAACAGAACGATTTTATAATTTAACGTCAGCCGGCGACGTTAAATTCAGCCGACGACGACAAGGGCTTTTACACCAGAACACTCAACGCCGTTGCTGTTTTCCCACATGCTATGCACACGTTTGATCGGTCATAACCCTTTGTGGTTTCAAATATCAGTGATACGTCAAAAATATTCATGTATATATACACATTTGTTGATTAAAGTTATGGAAAACTTAAAAGTTGGCCTACATACCTGGATGTCTTCCTCCTCCTGATCAATGTCCCTATCTGTGTTGGGGACGAAAGAAGAAAAAAAGAAAAAAAAAGAAACACTCCCCTGTTTCTTTTCTTCTGGGTCCCCTCTCTCTCGTTCTTCCAATGGCCTCGACTCTCATGTGAGATCAAATTGACGACACCCTTTTGTGCCAACTGTGCCAGTGCCGCTATATAATGTTGCACACCCTGGGGGGAAATCTAGCGGCGGCAAACCTGGAGGGAATCTCGCAAAAGATCCACTGCTTTGGACTCATCCAACGGACAAGAGCCTTAGAGTGGATTCTTAATAAAAGATAACGCAAGCCTGCCTCCGGTCCCTTAGAGGCTGCCAAGTTCCCCCAGTGGGGGTTGGGGTGGGGGGAAGAACGCTCAGTACAAAGACGTGAGGAAATATATGTAATTCTAATATTAAACTACACTTTTCAATATCAGAACTGACATTTGTCTCAAAACACAAGAAACCATAAACAAAAGAAATGAGCTTGGAGAATGTGTATTGCCTATAAAGACTACTGAAACAGTAACATCCGTGGATAAAATGAAAAAGTGGTACAAATGTTCAATCGGCCATAACTCGGTCAATATTTTTTTTATTTTTTTTATTTTTTTTATTTTTTGCTTTTTTTAAGTTTTTTATATTTGTATTGATTTGTATGGTTAACTCTTTTCTTTCGTGAAATAGAGTGCGCTTTGAGGTTTTCTTGTTTTTTGAGACACCCGGGAAGTAATAGGGATATTGCGCCTATAAAACATAGCCCGTTTGTAACATATAGGTAAGGTTCATGTCCTATAGAGCTTAGATCTTTTAAATTGGATTGTATAAGATAGATTGGGAGCATCCAATAGCCTTTTCTGTAATATATAATTGCAATTAATATAATGTGCAATTCCAGTGTAATGTTTCTGCACTTTGCGGTTCATTTCTGATTATATTTTGTATACAAACAGTAATACCTAATTAATAAAAAACCTTACGTCAGTGTGTGAAATATTTAAATATTGCAATTAGTATTTAACTGCAACAGTGCTCTTATTAAATAAATATAGTAAGAGCTAATTAGTCATTTAAAAAAGTTTTTCCCTGTTTTGTATAAATTGAATATATGTCAACTTGCCTTGTTTCTTTTTCGCCATTACTGCCGTCGTAATTTCCTCTGAGGCTTATCACAAAGTGATGTTAACGTTTCTGGAGTATACTATTATGCGAGCTAAGCATCAATTCATGTATCAATGTTGTAACACAAACATATTGTAACACAAACATGACTAATCGTCCGTAACAGACTTCGGTCAGCACAAGATCAACAGGTTGCTAGGAACGCTGGGGTAGGATCATGTAAAAGGTATCTTCAATGGGGTCCAAGTTCAATGTATTGGTAAACTCGTAGTATAGATTATGAATAAGTTACGTATGG
The DNA here is from genome assembly GCA_023653785.1 of Ophioderma brevispina. Lineage (NCBI taxonomy): Eukaryota > Metazoa > Echinodermata > Ophiuroidea > Amphilepidida > Ophiodermatidae > Ophioderma > Ophioderma brevispina. Next base: position 61,924 of record JAMKCH010009252.1, read on the forward strand.
GAAAACCACTGTACTGTGCCTTAGTTGCAGAAGGCAGCGGCAGAATGTGGTGATTTTTTGGCGACGTGATTGAAATTGATTACGCCTTTATTTTTAATTGAAGAAACGGTGGGAGAGATGAAACCGGGATTGTTAGGAATGGTAGATCGTAATCTACACTATTAATATTATAAGCTATTGTATAATCCTAACGTACCCCCTTAGTGTCGCTTCAAAAACCCACCTGTAAAAAATCACAGAGCGGGACCCCTGCCTTGGTTAGTGGGAATTTGCCCTAAAATCAACAACAAAAAATATATTCAAAGAATATCACAAGTATGCAAATGGGTATCGATATTTATTCCGTCAAACACTACTGCACACGTCATATTTAGAACAACAATCAAATCAATCAATTTAGGTTCATACAGAGCATGACGGAATACATATGTAAATACTCATTTGCATCAATGGGACTCTATGAAACGTCTACCAAAGATTTGACGGCCGCGTAATTTGTTTACAAACATCCAACCATGTGGATTGATATCCTTATGGGACATTACAATAGCGTTATGGGGTGTTGGCCTTCGGATTTTTTTTAATTTTGGAGGTTAAAAAATGGCCCAAAAAGGTTTCAAAATAGTCCAAAATAGGGTAAATCAATCATTATGGCCTTCTGTTCTCAAAATTATCATCAGAACATGGGAGTGTGTTAACCCAAGGGAATAACAAATGACCGATGAGTGCTAGCCATTCCAATTCACATATTTGGAGTCCAATGCCAAAAAACAAAAGAATTGTTCCAAAATACAAATGAGTATAATTGCCTCCTTTATCAACATATCAATGGCAAACATGTACAGTTTACCTCCAACGAAATAAAATTAAAATGAATAGAGTGCTAGCCTTTCAATTGACACTTTTAGGGGTTCAAAATGGCCCCAACACAAGTTCAAATTTGTCAAAACTACTATAGCAAAACACTTGAATTGAAGCAGGACAAACATCATCTTATTTGGATCAATGTGTGGTCTACAATGTCCATTCTTCAATCAAAGTAAAACATATCAAGTCTTAAACATATGACGTCATCGTGACGTCATAAACTAGAGCTTATTTATAACGTTGTTTGTAAGCAAAGCTCCAAAATCAAGGGTTTTTTTCGGCCATATTCGCCATTCATGCAAACAAGTATTTGGATTTATTGCGGTGCCCAAAGCATACGCATATAAATGTTCTTACTCTAAAAAAAAGAAAAAAAAAGACAAATATTGAGTATTTTTCTACAGTAGCATCATTACGTAAACAAAATGGTGGTAATCACCCCACAGTCACGTCCAATTTTTACGGCATATTCAGTTCTGCGTTTAAATGGTACAAAATGTCATTTCTCCGACGTGGTTGGCAAAATAAATTAATTTATATAAAGGGTTCTCGGGTGGTAGCCCTTTATCGCATTATTTAATGCTTAATCCACCACTGACACTATAGGGGCTGTGAATCTACTCAGAATGTGACAAGCTTGATGGATAATATTTATGTTAATGATAAATTGATTAGATCACTGTTGTAAAACGCTAATAATACCACCACTTATACAAAAAAAGCCTTATTCAGTAGCCTAGAGTAAAATTCTAGTGAAGGATACTTAACAATTTCCAAATTTAGAATTTAATTAAAAAAAAAAAAAAAAAAAAAAAAAAAAAAATCAAGTATTATAAAACTGTTATACATTGATGTAGTAATTTGTGTTATAGAATGTGGACCAAGAACATGATTAGATTAGATTATTTTTTTATAAATATTAAAGTTCGGCTATTATAATTATATATAGCCCTAAAAGTATACGTTACAAAGTAAAGATGTAGTTTTTTAAAAATCAAAAAAGTATTTAGCTGATTATAATGTCAGGGGTAATTTGCCCATTTAAACTTAAAAAATCCGAGATCTAGCGAAACTCAAACACCCGGCCCTACAACTTTTAATAGTCAACAGCTCTCTATATAAATTCACAGGTAATAATTAACAATTGAACAAAAGTCACCAGTTTATCAATTGGTTCCCATTTAGTTGATTGATAAATTTGAGGGGGAAATTTAACCTTTCTTGTCCCATTTGACTCCAAAATCTCAATACTGGCTAGCAATATATTTACCTGTTTACTTACGTATATCCCAACCCGGGGATTGTAAACGAATCATATATCCTTGACCTTACGTTAAAAGAAGAAAGAATGTCAGAGTAGGGACAAAGTGAGACTTCATTATTTCCACCCATTATTTAATTGATTTTGATCAGCTTTGGATGATGAATTTTATGTATTTATCCACTTTGAAGTTGAATGGCTAGCACCTTTTCATTGAGAAAAGGCAAAACACTTATATGACCTACTTGAAAAGGGCAGTATAATGATTTGACATTTCAACCCAAATCTGTCAATTAAGCCAATTATATTCCTTCTGTCCACTTATTATGACACTTTTAACCATTTTGACACATGAAACAATTTTTTGACTTTATGTGGTCATTTTGATCCAAAATAATTATATGAAAACTAGAAGCAAGCACTAACTACCTATTGACGTTCCCTTGAGATGTTGTAACGCAAATGGTTTACTTGAAAATATTTGTGTGAACGAGGTATGGGACTGGGTATCCATTTTGACAAATTTTGATCTTTTTTTTGGCCAATTTTACCCCAAAATCTATAAATACTGAAATGCTGTTCATTGTATCCACTTGAAATATGACTCCTATTGAAGGTGAATGGATATGTTCCAATCGATTATTTTACGAAATGAAGGTATTTTCGATGATTTTACCTTATTTTGGACAATTTTGACCTTTTTTGGCATTTTGACCCCAAAATTTAAAAATGAAATGGTTTCCATTTATCAATTTAAATATGGATCCTGTGAAGTAAATGTGAAATGTTCTGACGATTATTTTAGAAAGGAATGTATTTCGACGATTACCTATTTTGGACACTTTTGCCTTTTTGCCATTTTGACCCAACATTTGGAAAATGGAATGGCTGCCATTATATTCACCTAAATATGACTCCTTGGAAGGTTAATGGACATGTTCTGATAGATTTTTGAAGAAAGAAAGGAAACCGCATTTCGACTGATTTAACCTATTTTAGGGACAATTGTTGACCTTTTTTGGCCTTTTTTTAACCTAAAAAAAAATGTAGAAAGGCCCCCACACCATACGTTGATGTACATCCCCTGGTGGTATGAATCCACTAGTATAGGTTGGACCTTTGTAAAAAACAACGCCGTCAAAAATCATATTTTGGTCTTGGCCGGACGTCTATGAATCGCAAGGCACATGCCAACAACTTACACTTTAACCTTTGTGCTATAGGCGATATAGCGCTCTGAAACAACATTTTTCAACAATCCACCCCCTCCCAAAAAAGATAAAAAAAATAAAAAAAATAAAAAAAATAAAAAAAATGCATTTAATGAGTCCAAAACACGCAAGTTGGTCCACACAAGCGGTAAGGTCAGTGACATACGTACCCTACAGACCTTAAAGCACTATCAGTGTGCCTATATCGGAAAAATCCGAAAAAACCATGAAAATAATCAGTCTTGCATTGTGGTTATAACAAGAAGAAAGTATCCTAAAATACCGTACAAGTGGTAAGACCAAAAGCAACCGAATAAGGGACAAAATTGGATATTTAATAAGTTCAGCTTACTGTACCGTATAGACACTTATTACTACACTTAATTGAATGGAGATTCATATCTTTGAAACTACTGGTTTTCTGCCTTTCTGCCAATTTCTCAGTGGAAAAAAATAACTTATAAGAATTCTACAGACTTATCCGTCAACTTTTAAAGGCATTCCTAAATTTCAAGTTATTGTGACCCTGTGGGTAGTAATGATAGTGGTCTTTAACAGATGAGAACCAAATCGGCCGATCAAAGTTTCCTTGCAGAGTGGGGCTACTTGGAAGGAGGGATCAGGACAACTACAGGGGGGTGTGGAACAGCACCACAGATATAAAATGGAACATCTCTTTTTTCTGCTCACTGGTGGAACAACCATGCAACAGACAAGGACCGTGCAGAATTTAGTGAAGGCGCCAGACATTGTATCGATCTCTGCCGGATCATATTGAGAACTAATGTTACATAAATGTCGGGGACAATTTCAGAACTACAAACATGTATTCAACAAAAAAGACGATTGCTCTTATGACATTTTCTGAAGAATGCTTTTTAAACCATGTTGATAAAGGAATGAATAATATAACCCTAGGTTTTAACTATAGTGAATTCACTTAGAAAATATTTAGGTTACTTGCAGATTCGATGTATTATTCTATTTGGACCATTTGGTTAAACGATGCAACATTATAAACCAAATGGGCATTAAACTTTCTAGAAAACCGATTGCAGTCGGGGTTCCGGGGATGCAGTTTCCAAAATAGACGTTAACATTGATTTTTGAACAATGTTTTAAACATTAAAAGACCTGAAAATAATTGTTTTGTAAGTTTGCGTCCAAAATTAGATATATGAATGATCAAACAAATTAACATGAGTAATTTATTTTTCTTAAATTTTGCATCTGAAATCGAAAACACACGGACAAGGCAAATCGTCTCCATAGGCATACAACCAAGATCTCAACCCAGCAGGGTTCAAGCCTCAAATAAAAAAAAAACGTATGTGGCAAATAAAAACAATCATCATTATTTGGTCAATTACAGCAAGTGATCCCGCGGGGATGAACAGAGATCCCGACAGCAAAGGCTAACCAGGGGTTTTACGGCTCTACCTTAATGGCAACATAATTAATTTTGGCAAGGTGTGTCCCTAAGGAAATTAAGGGTATGAGATTTCTAATTATCTACCGGAGGCACTCACTATGAAATGGATGTGGGGTAAGGCTGGCGCTTTGAAACCAAGGGGCATTAGGCACAAAGAACTCCAAAAAATAGGGATCTTTGGGTGAGAAACAGATGTTTTTTTTGGGTGACAATTCCAACGATTCCAAAAAATTTGGTCTTGGGTGATAACATTTAAAAAATCTTGCAATTTTTTAAAATAGATAGAGGTCTGTGGGAGAAAATTTTCAAACTTATTTGAGTGAATGGGTAAAATTTAAAAAAAGATGGGGTTAGGTACTGTAAATGTTGTGTCACTTTTTCAATAGGGGCCAATTTAAGTGAAACAGGTGGGTCAAACTTTTTGTTTTAAAATGGTCAATGCTGTTGTGAAATTTATGTCATATTCGTCGTTAGTCATTAAGGATTCCAAAAAATGTATTAATGGTTTGTACCTGTTATTGGACATGGTTTTGGAGTTATTAGAGGGTAAAATGGCTAAATGGTTAGAAAAGTTCAATTTCCATTTAAACGTGACTACATTTTATATATGATTAAATGTGTAAGTTACTTCCATTCTGTGAAACAAGTGGCACAATTGGTATTCACCTCGTCTAGATAAATGGAGTAAGGTTCGTTCATACACACTGCAACGTGCGTTGCGGTAAGTCAGTGCTCGAATTCGTCTCTGTCCAGTATAATGACTGATGCGGTAGGTACTGCAACCAAGTTAAATTTATCCTTACTGAGATGAAAATACAATATTCATCTTGTAGGATATGTTAGTACCAAAGGGAAAAAAAAAGGGGGGGGGGTTGTTTACAGATAGCAGAAATACGATTTTTGATGATTTTTGTTTTCTGATTTTCCTGATTTAGCGAATCACTTGAATCAAGCGGGACTGCCTAAAAAACAAATTGGGGATTTCTTGGCCTTGCGTAATCGTCGGGCGATTGCGGGCGTGCCGATGGTGCACCCTCAAAAAAGCGGGGGGACCGACATACAGAGATTTGGGCGCAAAGGCAATGGCAACTTGACATGAGCGTTGTTACATTTGATTATTTCTAAACTGTTTGACCGGGATGACAGTTTGAATTTATCATATTGTTCCATGTAACTTCTCAGGCCTTATTCAGAATACTTTGCCAGTGTCCACGGATCAACTTGAATGCAGCTAGCATCCTGGCATATGTAAAACTTCTGCAGCTGCAGTGAGTAGTCAGTGTCAAGTGGACGTGTCCGATATTTTATGACACTGTCACACACAAGCCCCACGCACTGCGCGCGCGTGCGTATATGCATGGCTTTGCAGCGTTACAATCCGCAGATAGGGTAATTCTACGCAATTTCCCATCATCCTGTGTAAAGCTCTGGTCTGAACCTTCTTCAGAAATGGAAACTAAAGTTTCCTCAAGGCCAACAAGTAAAGACTATGCAGCAGAGATTCAGAGACTTGAGTGGAAAGACGAAATGCAAACCCAACCCATCAGTTTTCCCGTCCTTGCAGAGATACCAAATGCCTATCAGCAAAAAGTGATGAAACGGCCATACAACAAGGTCGTCTGCTGGTAGACAGGACGGTAGATCGGAAAGAATTTATAATTCTGCCACAGGCTACGAATTCGCAAATGTTAACGGAAATCTAAGAAACCGCTGTAAAAAAAAAAAAGGTGCCGAATTTTTAAAGTGTGGCGAATACTAAATTCATCCCGGTCAGATCTATGGACAGGCCTATGTTCTGCTTGCTAAGCATAATCCACATTATGCTTTAACATGTTGTCATACGGATGTGAAGTTATGCCAAACGTTGTGTACATTCCCCGGTACCTCCCTCAACTTTGTCGATCTCAAAATCCTCCTAAATGTGCGATATATCCCTGTTTTCACGAGCAAACACAACTTGAGATCCTATATTAATGCGATGACCATATGTGAAAAACTTAAAAGAATTAGAAATTAAAAATTTTGAAGAAAATTGCGACTTACAATCACTAATGCATGAGAAAGGCTGTTTCTCCGGCAAATGATGGATTTTCTATGTTTTTAGGACAAATTTTTGGGATTAACTATTCAAAAGTAATTATATTAAGAAAATATCAACTCGATTCTGAATGGTTTTGATATTTGTTCATCTGACCAGTCTCAAACGTTGCTCTTTGAACAATGGCTGCTTTGCTGGTGAAGAGGGGAAAGGTATTCAAGTCGGTTTTGAAACTCCACATCGTAATGACAACATGAGTAAAGGACAATGTGGAGTTAGTTATGCTGAGCAGAGAGAACTATGACAAGGCCTAACAGTTCCCCAAATAAATCTTTGTCCCAGTCTGGGGATGATTTAGGTATTTCTGCCACACTTACTTAGAATTCGGCCACCTTTTTTACCATGCGGTGTATCAGTTACGTTGCCGAATTCGTTAGCCCCTGTGGCAGAATACTAAATTCTTTCCCCCCCAGTTGATTACTGATAGTGATAAAATGAATTTGTGCCATGGTATTGGGTTGGACATGATGAATAATTATAAACTACTACAGACTAGGAAGATATGAACGTTTTAGATTTGCTCCAACCAAGACATTTTTCAACATTAGAGGCTTAACTTTATTTCATTAGTTTTATGTTGACTTGCAAGTTCATGGTTTTCCAGAGCTGAGGATCAATCACTCGGATCCGCTGCGCACCCACCCCCTTTTCAATGCACTATCGCATGTAGCATGTAGGCGGCGGTATAGTAGTACGGACGACGTGAAAGCTACGTGAATGGGCTTATTCAGAGTCTGCAGAAGTACTCTTGTTATTGTGTGATTGTACTCTTTTACAGGGGCGTTTGATGATTTAAAACTTAGTGAATTGAAAGAGACTTTTCATGCAAATAATGATTTTTTTTAAATAATGAAATTTTCAGTGGAGGTTTTGAGCAGCAGTCGGTGGACGCAAATCTAAAACTTTCAGTGTTTTGGCCTTGCAGTGTGCGGACTGTGAAGGAGTGAACATTGCATCGCACCATATTTTGCGATGTGGCCATGCGTTTCAAGGTGGGCCAGTTGAGTGTAAGCCTTCAAAGGGTCTTCCACCTTTCGGATTTAGCGGCCATTTCTGGCCAGAATAGTAAAGTCCATTCCAAATTTTAGGGGAGGGACCGTCTAAATCTAAAATGTATGCATAAAGTATGGTCACACTTTGAATAGCCCAGGTACTTTGAGGTCGGGTATTTGATCTGAATGAGGAATCCTACGGGACACTTTAGATAAAGACTTTCAAGCAGCTTGGCCAAGAACCGGAAAAATCCGGAGTTCTATGATAAGAGTGACTTTTGGTTGTGATGATTTTGATGTTTCGATTCACCTTCCCAGACTTGAGCCCTGCTCTATTCAGCTTGTCATCCTCCGGAGTACCCCAGAACTGAGGGAATAAACTTGGAGTCTCTTAGAGCTGATATGCAGCAAGACAAAGATATTGTCAAATCAATCAGACCAATGTCTATAGATCTGAGGACTTGTAGGTAAGATCACAACTACTGACAGAAAAGGTAATTTGGTGTGTGTGTGACGTTATTGTAATGCATGCGCGTCCGCGCTGGCATAGCCAAGCCTTGCGGTGCGTTGGCGTCCGTACTGCAGGTTTTGATGTGTTCGAAATATAAAAAAACAATTCACCTCACTTTGAAGCGTGGGGGGGGACCGTCCTTCAAGCACAACAAATGCCTCTTCATTAGTACGACCATGCATGTCGTTAAACTACAGTGGTAATTTCTTTATTCTTTATTATTCTATTCATGGTATCAAGGAGGATTAAAATAAGGAGATGACACTTGTGGACGAACGGTGGTACCTGGACATTGATTTACGGGGGGGGGGGGTGCTATAACGAATCGGGTAGCTTTTAAGGCGGGGGGACAAAGCACTAAAAATTCAAGGTAAAACTCGGGATAAAAAACCATGGGCGATTGTGACCTTTGAAATTTGCGGCATCAACAATCGACCCCACCCTCCAAGATTCAAGTCCATACACCCGACCTTTACCCCCTTTGACCTCCTTTGAACCTTGAATGACCCCTGATGACCTTTCGTGACCTTCACAATTTTCCGCATCACCATCCCTACACCAATGTTTACACCTTTGACCTTTTTTGACCCTGAATGACCCACATGACCTTGATCCACTACCAAACAACTTGGTCTTAGCAAGGCAAGGAGCCCCAGCCGCACCCAAGTTTGAGTAACGTGCGCACTCCTTGTCCCTCCGAGAAAATAGACTTCGGTCCATTTGACCTTCTTGACCTTTGAATGACCCTCAGATGACACTTTGATCCACTAACCAATACAAACTCGGTCTTCGGAAGGTGAAGGGCTTCCACCCACCAAGTTTTCAGGAACGTGGCGACCGCTCGGTCTCCGATAAAGTATTGGCGGTCAGACAGACACACTGACAGACAGACCACCGTATTAATATATAAATAAGAGAAGAGCTATGTTAATACTCGCTGAGTTCATAGTTCCTGGGCTGATGGGGCAGTGATCAATTTACTCTGTGGATCAAATTGGCCCTTTTATAAAACTAATGCTTTGGTTGTCTGAATATAAAAATACGTCTTAACGAGACACTGCACATTTAAAAAAATTGTGTCCTCAAGATTTTTTCAAAATTGATATTTTTTTGCGATGGTATTTGTAAGCTTTTATACATTAGCCCGCACCGAAATGATTAAGACCCAAATCATGTGCCCTTTATGATAAATAGAATAATTTATAATAAGATGTCGCTGTTGACATTGTTCAGCAGACGACATAAATGGTCATTTACCACAGTAAAACACATATGCCGGAGTTGAGCCAATGGCATGCAGTCTGAACCCTGTTTGCCCAGTCTGTGACCTTTGTTGGTTTTAGTATACAATGAGTACGATTTATTATATTCATGTAATAGACTACACAGGTGAAGTGATTAAGGGCATTTCTTGTTCACAGCCTCTGACCCCTCCGACCCCCCCTTACTAAAAAAGGTGAGATTATTTTATATCATCTGAACCGTAGGCCTTAGTAATCCCCTTGGTGCCCAATCTTACGTGCAACTTCGGTCTTATCTGTAGAAATTTGCAATTTTGTATTTTTCCTGTCCGTAAACGGACAGAACTTACAGTCACAGTGGCCTATGAATCCGTGGGAAACAAGCAATTGCTCATAACACAAAACCGCAAGATCGTATCAGCCTCAAATGTGAGAATAACTTTTCTCAAGGATATCGTAGTGATCATGAATAGAACAGAAGGTGCGGAAATCATCGAAATGCACCTTTAAAGATACTGCAAACTTAAATTAGGCCTACAAATTAACTGGACGTCTTAAGCCTCTTATTTATTGCCTATCAGTTTTGGGTAGGTTATTTTAGTCCCCCGAAATTCGGGAGGGGACTATAAATGGGCTCCGTCCGTATGTCCGTCCGTATGTATGTCCGTCCGTATGTAGTCCGTGATAAAAATGTTAACCCTGGAACATTTGGCATATCGTTTTTTCTGGATGAGCTAGAGTAGCCAAACTTTGGTATTTGTAGGAGGGGATACCCCCTACTACCATGTAATTCCATTCCCCAAGGTCCTCCCCTGGGTTTTTTTTTAATTTCAATTTGAAAAGGTCATATTTGCACAAACATTCAACATTGTTACATTTTCTCTGAGTTCCTTAAGGAACGCCAGATATGTAACTTGAATGATGATCTGTAACATCATCCAGTACAGATGATGTAACTTGGATGATGTTACATCCTCCAAGTGTTGTATGATGGATGAATACAACACCATATGTATCAATGATTTAACATCAATCCAAAGTTTCCAGATGATTAACTGGGTGAAAGAAGCAGTTGATAGTTCTCAACCTGATTAGATTTTGGGTGTAAATATGCTAATAAGTATCTAATTTGCAGTAATTGATGAAAGTTCCCCGCAAGGCTTGTGTACAAGTTTTCTGGGTTTCTGTAGGCGATAATGATATAACTTGGTGGAAGGAAGCGGGCTGAGAGTTCTCAACCTGATTAGATTTTGGCAATTTTTTTTTTAGTTCTGGTTGTTACACGGGGGTCCTTTCTTTCGTGTTGCCAGCCTGTTTACATTTCTGTGAAAAGTGCAATACTCAAAATGCAATTTTCGCCGCTTTCCAGACCCTTATGGGTTCCGCAAATTTAAATGTGGTCACATGATTGTTTTCAAATATAGTGTTGCCAATGAGTAAATTAATCATATTTTTTACTAACTTTAGTGCATTTTCAGGGATTTTTGCATATGAATTTTCAGATCGTTGAGTCCTTTTTCTTGAGTAACCATTTTTTTCCAAAGTTTCTTTTTGCGAGTAGGATGCCACAATTAAAGGGTGGACTGGTGCAGTTTTATTGTCACTTAGTGATCGCATATTCGGCGGGGACCTATTTTTACGCATCCGTAAATACGAGTTTGCTTTGTTTATATGTAAAATATATCTCTTCCATGGCCAGACTATCATTTGGCAAGCAAATTTAAGGAAATATTCATACTTTGTGAAAATGCCAGTGCTGCTTTAATAATAGGCCTATGCATTTGAAAATTTGATTTGTTCCTGTTGGTTTCAAGGAAACCTTTAGAACTTTTGTAATTTGATGAATTTTATGTCCTTTATAACACTTGTGTCTTGTTTGTATTTTTGTGGACACCCTTTAAATGGATATTCCATCCATTTTGGTGATTAGAATTTTGTCTGAAGAGTTATTACCAGTGCATCATTCCTTGAAAGTTTTTTTGTTTGGAACTACCATACCTGCATTTCTGAGGTAATTACGTAATTATTACTGTTTTGGTTTCCGAGAGGCAATCCTGCAAGCTTACTCTCCCATCAAGTAGATTCATCAAGTAGGCCATCCCTCAGGAGGATTTATCTGCAGAACGACGTGATTTCTGATCTCGGTGTTCAAGTTGAGGATGTGAACAAGTACTTCCCCATAAATGTGTTTAACTGTTACTACTCGGGTTATTACTGTCCAGCTAGAAATTAGCTTACAGCACTGTCAGTGCTCTTGACTCTTGTAATCCATTATTCTTTTCTGTATGTGTGTACATTTTATCCATTATGCTTTTCTATGTGTGTACATTGTATTTGGTGTTTTAGACGCCATTAAATGCACAGTGCATAAAAAATATTCAACATGATGAAATGTCCCTTACAGAAATCGCTTCCACAATTTTGAAAACATTTGGTTGTTGTACATTTGTAAAAAGGTAAGTAACTAATCTACGTCTTCCTTCTAAGCTCACTTCCCACCAAGGATGCGGACATTACTGCCAGTCATCATCTCACATACCCATTGCTGTTGTATAGGTACTAATCCACCTTTCACTTGCCAGATCAATATCTTACTACTTGTGTGAAGTAAAATGTCTGAATCCCAGTCTGAATGCTTTTGAATTGAGTCACAAAACATGCTAGATACACTGTGAATTCTGGCAGGATGTCAACACCTTGATTTTCCATGGCAGGAATTGCCACGAACTGCCACAAACTCTTGCTGTTTTTACTGTTTTTATCCAGATTGTTTTCAAATTTTTGGAAGTGATTTCAATAAGGGTCCATTTCATTATGTCTGAATATTTTTGCATGACATTATGTCCCTTTAAGGTAGGATTATCGCCATCGGCTACGGCTTTGTGCCCAGATCTTGTTGAAATTCTCATGAAATGTTGGTATTGGTGAAAGAAACATGTGTGCCAAATTTTATTTTTTTCCAAAAAGACGTTTTAGAGGTATGTCACCTAATGCGTTTTCAATTTCCCATAGACTTTGTACAGGGGCTCATTTTGGCAGTATAGAAAATGGACCAAAATGGGCAATTTTGTGAATAACTACACATTTTATTTCAATTATTTCTCAAGTAATTGATGAGTTTTAAGATTGGTGTTTGTTTCTAATGGTTAAAGAAATATCAAAAATCCATACAAATTTTGATTTTTCTGTGTGTCATCAAAAACAAAGAACTGGTGTTGCAACAACACTTTTGTTTAAGTATTTCTAGAAATACTGAAGTATCCACTTTTCAGAATTTTTCCTAGAAGAAACTACAACTCCCTTGGTGATGAATAAGGTGTCATATGAAAGGAAATCAAATTTAGAAAATTCTCACGTTAGATTTTACAGATTGAGTGTTTCTATTTGAAATAATAGGTGTTTTTAATTTTCCCTAAATATTTTTCCCTAAAATAATTTTTTCTAAAGAATTAAACACTTGATTCAAAAAAACCAACGTGAGATTTTAGGTATTTTGTTTATACACACATCCCTGGAGTTTCAGCTTAAAGCACCTTCCATTTAGGCTGGGAAAATTATTTATTGTAAAAATTAGGGAATTTTTTAAAAATAAATAAAAACACTTAAACAAATTGTGCAGTCTTGAAACTGCAAAAATATGTGGAGGAAAGTTCAATCCTTACCATAGTCAAGTTTGGACTAAATTGATTTAGGGGTTTTGATTTTATGGTCATTTTTCTGTAAGTACCATTTTATCCGATGATCCTACCTAAGAACTTAAGAAAATGAAACACAAACACCTGTGTGTTGAAATCTAAGAAGGGATGTTGACTTATTGGAGTCATCAACTGCTACCTTGGTAACTATATATTGCTTACTATCTTATAGAAAACAACTTGAGCAACAAGCCCAAGAGAATGCCATCCTGAAACAGCAGGTGCCCAGCAGAACGCTTACAAGCACATCAACTGGTTATGCCAATTCTACTTCTCCCAAGCAGACCTACACAAACACCCTTCCTTCAGGAACAAATTCCAATGGGCCATCTCAGCTGACATCACCTAATCTAGTCATACCATCCTCAAGAGATGCACATGTCAGACCTCAATTATCTGCCGCTCCTCTATCATCTGCCGCTCCTCTGTCTCATTCTCCACAAAGTCAAGATGGCACTTCATTGTCACTTAGTCCGCAGAGCTCATTCACAAGTGTCACTAGTGTGTCACCATTAGTGTCATTGGGGAAGACATTAGAGAATGATGTCAGGATACTGACACAGTCACCAAGGCCACCAGCAAATCTTGATGGACAGAGGAGATCATCTCCAGATAAATCTAATGAGTAAGTTGCTTCATGCCAGCAGATAGCTTACAACAAATGCTGGGAGTCGACTTAACATCAATCCCAAGTTACAGATGTTGTAACTTGGGGGAAAGAAGCAGGTTGATGAGTTCTCAACGCTGATTAGTTTTGGTGTAAAATATGCTAATTAAGCTATATTAATTTGCCATAAATTGATGAATGTGAAAGTTTCCCCGCAAGCGTGTTGTTACAAGTTTTCTGGAGTTCTGGTAAGGGTATAATTTGATAATAAATTGGTGGAAGGAAGCGGGCGAGGAGTTCTCAACAGTGATTGATTTTGGGCAATTTTTTTTTAGTTCTGGGTGTTAAAAGTGGGTATTTCCTTGGGTTGCAGCTGTTTAACATTTCTTGGAAATGTGAAAATACGCAAAATTCAATGTGTCGCCCTTCCAGACCTCGTATGGGTCCCAAATTTTTTTCTTTAAAATGTCGGTCAAGATTTTTTCCAAATATAGTGTGCCAAATTGAGTTAAATTATCATAATTTTACTAAGGTAGTGCCATTTTCAGGATTTTTGCACCATGATGAATTTTCAGATTTCCTTGAGTCATTTTCTGAGTAGTAACCATTTTTTCCCAAGTTCTTTTGGGCGAGCTGTGCTGGCCAAAATTAGGGTGGACTGTGCAGTTTTAGTTGTCACTTAGTGATCGCGAATGCGGCGGGGACATATTTACGTCATCGCGTAACAATAGAGTTTGCTTGTTATATGTAAATATATCTCCTTCAATGGCCAATGACATCAGTGCAAGCAAATGTCAAGAAATTTCATACTTTTGAAAATGCAGTGCTGCTCTAATAATAGGCCTAGCATTGAAAAATTTGAAGGTTGTCTTGGTTCAAGGAAACCTTTAAACTTTTGTAATTTGATGAATTTTGGATGTCTTTATAACACTTGTTGTACTTGTTGTTGTATTTTTTGTGGAACCCTGTATTGGCGATATATCCATCCTATTTGTGATTAAATTTTGTATGAAGAGTTATTACCACGTGCGATCATTCCTTGAGAGTTTTGTTTGAGAACTACGCATACCGTGCATTCTGAGGTTAAATTACGTAATTATTACGGGTTGGTTTCAGAGAGGCCATCCTGCAAGCTTACTCTCCCATAAAGTAGATTCATTCATAGTAGCCTCATCACCAGCGTGTATCTGCAGAAACAGGAAAGTGATTTCTGATATCAGGTAGGTTTCAAAGTTGAGGATGTGAACAAGTACTTCCCCATAAAATGTGGTTTAACTGTTAACTCACTCGGGTTTCGTCAGCTAGAAATAGCTTACAGCACTGTCAGTGCTCTTGACTCTTGTAATCCATTATTCTTTTCTGTATGTGTGTACCATTTTTCCATTATTTCTTTCTATGTGTGTACCTGTTTATGTTTTATGATCGCCATTAAAGGGACACCGTTGGCATGAAAAAATATTCAGACATGAGAAATGGTCCCTTACTGAAAAGCACTTCCACAAGTTTGAAAACAATTTGGTTGTTTACATTTTTGTAAAAAGGAAAGTAACTACTATTATCTTCCTTCTAAGCTTCACTTATCAGCCAAGGGTGCTAACATTACTGCCGTCATCAGCTCACAGGGACCATTGATTGTTGTATAGGGACTAATCCACCTTTCACTTGCCAGATCAATATCTTATACTTGTGTGAAGTAACATGTTGAATTCCAGTCTGAATGGCTTTTTGATTGAGTCACAAACAGGCTAGATACCCTGTCGAATTATGGAGGATGTCAAACACCGTGATTTTCCATGGCAGGAATGGCACGAACTGCCACAAACCTTGCGGTTTACTGTGTTTCCCGATTGTTTTCAAATTTTTGGAAGTGATTTCAAATAAGGGTCCATTTCATTATGTCTGACTATTTTTCATGGACATTAGTCCCTTTTAAGGTAGGACTATCGGCTACGGCTTCGTGCCAGATCTTGTTGAAATTCTCATGAAATGTTGGGTATTGGTGAAAGAAACAACACGATGTGCCAAAATTTTATGTTTTCCAAAACGACTTTTAGAGGTATGTCACTAATGCGTTTTCAAGTTCCCATAGACTTTGTTACAGGGGTCATTTTGCAGTCAGTATAGAAAATGGACAAAATGGGCAAGTTGTGAATAACTACACATTAGTTCAAATTATTTCTCAAGTCATTGATGAGTTTTAAGAATTGGTGTTGTTTCTAATGGTTAAAGAAATATCCAAAATCCATTAAAATTTTGATTGTTCTGTGTGTCATCAAAACAAAGAACTGGTGTTGCAACAACACTTTGTTTAAGTATTTCTAGAAATACGAAGTATCCACTTTTCAGAATTTTTACTAGACCGAAAATACAACTCCCTTGCGTGTGACAATAAGGTGTATATGAAAAGGAATCAAATTTAGCAAAGTTCTCACGTTAGATTTTGCAGATTGAGTTGTGGTTCTATTTGAAATAATAGGGTTTTTTAATTTTCCTTTAAATATTTTTACCTAAAATAATTTTTTCTAAAAGAATTAAACTTGATTCAAAAAAGCATCTGAAAGATTTTAGGTATTTTGTTTACACACATATCCCTGGAGTTTCAGCTTAAAGCACATTACATTTAGGCGGGAAAAATTATTTTATTGTTAAAAATAGGGAATTTGTAAAAAATAAATAAAAACACTTTTAAACACAAATTGTTCAGTCTTGAAACTGAAACAATATGTGGAGGAAAGTTCAATCCTTAACCAATGGTCAAGTTTGGGACTAAATTGAGATAGGCGGTTTATTTTATAGTCATTTCTGTAAGACCATTTATCCGATGATCCTACCTTAAGAACTTAAGGGAAAATAAACACAAACACCTGTGTGCATTTGAAATCTAAGAAGGGATGTTGACTTATTGGGGTATCAACTGTTCCTTGGTAACTATAATATTGCGTTACTATCTTACAGAAAAAAAACTGAGCACAATCCAGGAGAATGCCATCGGAAACAGCAGGTGCCCAGCAGAAATCGTACAAATGTTTATGCCAATTCTACTTCTCCCAAGAAGACCTACACAAACACCCTTCATCCAGGATCAAATTCCAATGGGCCATCCCAGCTGACAGCACCTAACCTTAGTCATACATCCTCAAGAGATGCACATGTCAGACCTCAATTATCTGCCGACTCCTCTATCATCTGCCGCTCCTCTGTCTCATTCTCCACAAAGTCAAGATGGCACTTCATTGTCACTTATTCCGCAGAGCTCATTCACAAGGTCCCAAGGTGTAACCATTAGCGTCATTGGGGAAGACATTGGAGAAAGATGTCAGGATATTGACACAGTCAGCAAGGCCACCGGCAAATCTTGATGGACAGAGCAATTAATCTTCCAGAGAAATCTAAGGAGTAAGTGCTTCATGCCAGCAGATAGCTTACAACCAATTAACATGTGGTTTGACTCCAAGTTTGTTGCTTACTATAATTTTAGTTACTGAAATACGTAAGAGAATTAATTGTCTGCCACTGTTGTGCAATTGATACCTCATGCTTGATGAAGTTTACGTAGAAGATTCTTAAGATTTTTGTCTGCCAGATATAAAAATTGGAGGAGTAACCAAGCATTTTTCCAGCAATCAATGCACCAAGTCACCCCAACCCTGTATTACACGGAAATACTGTCTTTTTTAGTGTCCAAACCGATCACCCCCAAGTCTGAATTCACCGATCGCCGATTAATTTAGGTTTAACCGGCCGATCAGGATGCCGATTACCGATTTATGTTGTATTAACAACAAGTACACTACCAAGCAGATACATAAAAATACGCTGGTAAATTTGTCCCCGTGTGTTGTGTATATTATATGTATACCTTAAGTTCATGTCTCCAAATCACCTTTGTTATAAAATATCCAATATAGCCACCAAAAGGTCTGTGTGTGTGTGTCCTTATTTAATATTATAAAGGTCATTTTGTGGTTGAGGTGTTTGGTCTCTAGAGCGCTCCAAATTTATTTTATGTAGGTGTTAAGATGTCTGAATCGCACGTAAAATTTCAGTGAAATTCCAAAGGTGACTATATGCAGCATTCTCAACTCTGACGCGGTGTCGCGCGATGGGGAATTCCGATCGTCAAGATGGGTATTGAAACAGTGCAGGTCATTTTTGAAACCTTATATGCTAATACGTAGATATTATATATCTGGAGAGTCCCTTGAAACAAATCACATGGTGATTGACCCAAGGAAGTCTCGCTGAATGCTTCTCTTCTTTTCAAGGCCCATTTTGGCTATACCAAGTACCAAGTCAGGTTTACAAATGACATCATAATTAATGCATAAGCAGCCATTGCGTATCTAGTAATTTTCCAGCTAAAAACCATGTGGCTTGTACACGGAATGGCGGGGGTCGCTCGGGCAGGATGATTGAGCATGCTCAGTACTAATGCATATTAATTTATCATACTTCAGCCCACAGATTATTTTTCTTTAAATGTAGAATTGGTTGTGATTTCAAGTAATACAAAATTTGAAGAAAAAAGACAAAATATAAATAATGATTTTAGTCTACCTTATATTTTTGATCTTGTCCTTGTTAATGACGGCCAGCTCTTATTTAAAATTTATTTTAGGGTCCATTTCCATCCAAATGCAGAAAGATTGTCATGTTCAAAAGCTAAACGTTGAACAAGCTCAAAATATTAACTCCACCCTTGGGGGTAACACGAATCAAATCCTTAGTTTTCATAACTTTTTTTTTGCAATTCATAACATTGAAGACCGTTTCAAACCCGAACTAGTAAGTACTTGATTCCTTGAAACTACAATACTAAAAATAACTCACCGAGTCAACAAGTTACTGTTCTCACAAACTCTCACTTAATACTCAATATACTCAACTGCAGAGGGTAGGTTGCTCGTGTCCCACATCTTTCTGCTTTCTCTGCTGCTAAGCGGATTTTCTCCTGGGCTCATAAACAGTGGATCTGCTCACTAACATCCGCTCACTCGTCTGAACACGCTTACGGGAGCCGATAGGTAGCTCCGCGCTAACTTGGCCAGCCGTGGAATCGATACGAACTTCATTTCTTTCGCCGTACAGAAGGATCACCATTGGGTCAAACGTGTCTGAGCGGAGTCATCTTGAATTCCTGGGAAAGATTGGCTTGGCTGAGAATAGGATTGGGCTATTTATGCCTTTCTCCTGCAAGACTTGCTTGAACTATCAGCTAGTGGATCTGGAGGATTATCAGACTTTCCATGCTTCTCAGACTGCTGTTGACTCTGTGGCTGATCTCCAGCACTGGCCGCCACGTTTCCTTTGAACTTCACGAGGTTCTCTGCCACAGAGAGCCATTCTGCAACCTTTTCATTGGTGCTAGCTTTTCTCTTGAAGAAAACCCCTTTGTAACGTGGATCCAGGAACGTACGTTGGCCAATCATTTTCATTGTCCTCCATTTCCAGGTACCTTCTGTTAAGTGAGTGCACATAGTGTCGGTAATGGTCTGAATCCCTTGATCACTTTCGTGTGCGCTAATCAGCTTCTGTACAACTGCAACATTGGGAATTACCATGGCAAGTGATGCAGAATCAGCAGATGCTCTCTCCTGGTTAGTTTCTCAAAAGGTTCCAGGTCTTAACAAGTGTCTCTGACAACTTCCATTGGTTGCAGACATTGAGGGAAGGTCGTACATGCTTGCATATTCCACTAGAGGTGCTTTCTGTTCATTGTTCTTTGCAGCTGTAATAGGTCTGTGCCATCTTGTCTGGACAAGCCTGTATGATTGTTGTGTTTCCTCCACACCATGCTTCTTCTGCAAAGGGGGTCGTAGACCCGCTCCCATAACCAAGGGGAGAGTGGTGGGAAGTGACCGCTAGTTTCCTCGAGATAGCTAGCAGTCGTTCAAGGGGACCTCTGTATGACGAGCTGAAGAGTATTATGAGAAGCAACCCTGTGATTTACTCTGCCATATTAGGCAATACCGCTTGTGCTGCGTTTCCTCTAAGAACTGTGTGTACTTGTTCCTTTTCTTATTTTCCAATCACTCCGCATCCGCGTAATTTCGCCTTTAATTCCTTCACCTGTGTGACGGCCATGAGGAATTATTTGAATGCATTTAACATGCTTTTCTTCCTTCGTACATACTCTTCGGTTATTCCAGTGACCGTCAAGCCATCAGTGATTGAATTTGTCCCAGCACCTTGTAGACCACATATCTTTTTTAGACTTATGTATTCCATCTCTTTCCATCTCTTTTCAATTGTTGCTTCAGGCCAGCCTTGACTCCTTCCTACTGTCTGGGATTATTTGGCGGGCTCAAATGCCCCGGCGATGGCAGTGTATATCATGGCTCGAGGGAGTGAACAAATCTCTGAATCCAATGTCCGCATATCTCGAGGTTGAATATCCACACATCTTTTCTCCCCCAGTTTCCTGGCTGCATTTTCTTACGTGGGTCAACAACTTCCCATTTCTTTCCCCTTCTCCAAGGATTCCGTACGCAACAGCGTTTTCTACCAGTTTTGCATTTTGCGTTGTACTTGTAAGATCCCCAGATGAATGCAGCCCCTTGCCAATTCATATCCTTTTGCTTTGCGTCAAATCGGCAAGCGTAGCATCCGTAAAAGCTTTATGCAAATGGGTGGTACTTTTTGAGCATGGTTTTTTAATTTGTATAGTGAAATTTGCCTTTGTATTTCCTCCCTTGAGACGAACAGTTTGCAGGAATTGCATTGACTTTTGATCATCCTGCCGATAGTAAATATCCCAGACCTACTATTGCAGCATTGTGACTTTGTTGATTTGGAGTCAGAACAACTTTCAAAAGTCACATAGCCCGTTTATGCACTGTGACCAGTGTACAACAGAGCAATGCGAATCACAGAGTAATAGAACTAGCGAGTGATAGACTTGTTTTATAGCATCACAGTACACATGGTGCGTCGTCTTCTGGAGCGCTCTTTTTGCGCGTCCGCGTAAAGTGATAATAAACGCCCGACTTTACGCATCGCGTAACCTATTTCCCCCGCGATCGCATAACAGTGCACTCCGAAGCCGGTGATTTGACAACAATCGCAGTGATTTGTATCCTGTATCATACTCTTACGATCGTGCAAATGAGACTTGGGTATCAGGCTAGCTTTTAGTTCTATTCCAGCCTCGTGCAAAAACCCACCGTGTAATCTGCATGGCCATGGCCATGCAATAATTGTAAGTATTACAACATCAACCTTTGATTGATGTATACGAGATCCTAATATATTTATAATTTTAATAACACTCACATAGCGAAAATTAGAACCGTGATTATTCATTATGTACGCAAATGTTCATTTGTATTTAAAATAAAATTTTACTTAGGCCAATCAAAGCCTTGTTTGATGGCATTTTCGCTAGGTAGTATATTATATGGTATTCCCTAAATTTCATTCAAATCTTGTGTGTGTGTGTGCATAATTACGATGTTAATTTCAGGGCTGAATTACGTTTGTCATTATGTATACGTAAGTAGATGGGAAAGGTAGGTGATTTTGAAAGGATTGTTAACCTAAAATGAGCCTTAGTGGAGAGCTTTGTCATAAATTATTGATATCGTCGTCAGATCGGTAAATGAAGTAAATTTCACCGATTGCATTCAGATTCCGAAAGCGTATTTCGGACCGATAAGGAAACTACCGATGCGATCGTTTGGACACTACTATTTTTTTTTCTCATGGAGAAAGAAAAGTCTTTAGCCTCAATTACATGGACAAATCGCAGCATGTCATTCAGGTTCTCTGACTACAAGTTTGTCTTGCAAAAAAATATCAGCAAATTTGGAACAAATCTTGAGACACTTTTTTTTGGGGGGGGTATGGTATCTCTACCACTATTGCCTATTTATCAAAATGTTGAGTGGTTTGGAGTGATTAATTTTTGAGGACTAAAATCCACATCAACATCAGATTTCACAAGAAATATTTTCTTTTGAAAAAAATTTTAAAACAACCAGTGAAAATTAGGCAGTGTTTGCTGACAGTTAAATAAAATAGTAATGTCTGGTAAATGCCGGCGTCTTTTTTGGAACACTCACAACAGTAATTGCTGTGTTAAGCTTAAATGTTAAACCTTGTCTTGTTATCAATCAATTGCTGTAAAAGTAATGCAAGGTCCATCATGTTCATACTCAAGGGAATGATAGCCCATGATGAGTGCATCTTTGTGTTCAATAGTTTTGGTGTTAGATTCATTTCATCAATGCATATCAAGTACGGTAATTATAATAGTTCATTTGCATAATTTTGGTCTGATTTTCTCCAGGAAATTCACTAGTAACTCATTATTGCCATGGGCTGCTCTCATCCAACTTGATCATATTGAGACCATGATAATTTACATGTGCTGTACAGTTTTGTGCCATATTGTCATTATAGTAAATATTTAATTATCCATTTGCATTAACTTGGGCCAATTTCTCGTTATTCCACAGGTCCCGTTTTCTTTCCTCTGTAGATTTTCCCACTTACATCCCAGGTTCTTTCTTATTTTGCATAGAACTTAAGACCACCGCAGATCCTCCCATAATTATTATTCATTTGTTAGACAATTTCTCTTTCATAATATGCCTGCAATAGTTACATAGTGCATTGTGTACTCTTATACTTTTTGTTTTTGCAATCCAGGATCATTTGACGAGGAGATTGGAGCAATCACAAAACTCAAAATAAATCACTTCAAACACAGCCTTAAGAGGTAATGGATGTATTTTTTTAAAGTGGGTAATAGAGCAGTTTAGTAACAGAAATGCAATAATCCTAAGGTCCGTTCATACTTCACACTGCATTGCAGTGCAGTGCGGTCAATGCAGCCTACCAAAATTGTCATCACTGCAATCTCTTGCCGTATGCAAAGCATGCAGTACTTCAACAAAGTTAAAATTATTTTAATGGCAATGCAGCAATATGCAGTGGGGTCAGGTTCAGTGTTGCAGTATGCCGAATTTCCGCATTTTCCCCCCCATTCCCAAGTTTACTGCAAACATACTGCAACCGTGACCTGCAGTGACCCATGGGTTGACCTGCAGTAATCGATTAGGAGTGCCAGCGGAAGTGACGGAACAGTTGCAGTAATTTACTGCACAGCAATGCAGTGCGTGGTAAGTATGAACGGACCTTTTCGGATTAACAAATAAATGCAGTGCACTGTGGGAGGATTTTGGCACTTTTTGGGACTCCGGACCTTTGAATATATCTATTGTGGTTTTATAATTATGTTTTTATTCATTATTCCAGCAATATAGCCCAATAAAAATATAATCATACTTTATAGAAATAGAGAAATAATTTTTGCCTATTTTTACATCTCAAAACTAATTTTAAACCCTTTTTCAAAAGTACAAAAGGCATTTCCCCTTCAAATATTGAGAGGTCCCAAGGGGGGCAGGAGTTCTAAAAATTTACTTACCGGAAGTCCTAATGCCAATTTGGTGTATTTGATGATTTTTGTATATTAAGGGTGGGACAAACAACATTCATTTTTGTGGATATGTTTGATTACTATAATTAGAGGTCCATATTTCCAATTGGATATTTTTAATTTGATGAGATTGATCATGTCGGAAAAAGTGGGAACTTGGGAACTACGTTCCCCTGGTAATTTTGCTATTTGGAGGGAAATTTTTGTCCCTTTAATAAACACGAATACATAAAAATTGAAGTAAATTTTGCAATTTGGAGGGAAATTTTGCAATCGTGGAGGGAAATTTATTTGTTTTTTCAGAAAATTTAAATTTTTTTTTTTTCCCATCCCTGGAGATAAGTATAATTGGTAGTCATCGGTAAGCATTTAAAAATGTACTGTTGCATGCATTTGAAGACTGTGTTTAAATTGCCATCTTGAATCTTAACCCAAAAGTTTTCCTTCAGATTTTGAATAATTTTGGGTCTACTTTAAGTCAAAATTGGTCACGCCCCCATATATGTCCTGGTCCAGGGGGTCCGCTTCAATCCCCTCTTTCATTAGACCTCACATACATGCCTATTAGCAAATAATTTGTCATAGAATGTCATGAGCCAGTTGTCTGCAGTTTATGTAATTGACTAACCTGCAAGTTCCCACTCTGCAAGGTTTT